>CM075513.1:11282500-11567500 GCA_037950675.1 Hypophthalmichthys molitrix | reverse complement strand
TTGTTTGTTTGTTTGGTTAATTTTGTTTAGTGTTTTGGTTTTGTTTTGTTTTGTTTTCCAAAGTTTGTGAGGTTATTGGATTCATATCTTTGAAATATTTCAAGTTTTATTTTAGTTTTGTTTAGTGTTTTGTTTTTGTTTTGTTTTCCAAAGTTTGTGAGGTTATTGGAATCGTATCTTTGAAATATTTCAAGTTTTGTTTTTGTTTTGTTTTCCAAAGTTTGTGAGGTTCATGGCTTAAAATCTTTTGGTTGTGTTTTGTTTTCCTAAGTTTGTGAGGTTTGTGATATCAAATCTTTGAAATATTTCCATTTTTTTTTTTTTTTTTTTTTTTATTGTTTAGTTTTGTTTAGTGTTTAGGTTTTGTTTTCTTTTACAAAGTTTGTGAGGTTCGTAACATCTTTTTTTTTTTTTTTTTTATACATATTTCAGATTTGTTTTTTGTTTTTTTTCTGTTTTTGTTTTGTTTTTACAAAGCAAAAACATCAAAGGTTTTGATGTTTAGGACATTCTGTATCCAGTAAAATAGATGTTCATGAACAGACCTGTTTATGTCACTTAAGTCAGAATTTAAGTCACTTTATTTATCAGTCAGACAGTGTATTACAGTCTTAGAATCTTAAGTTCACAGGCCAGAAAATAAATCTATGTATAAATTGTTTACTTATGTATTTTCTGGTCTGGTGAACTGATATGTCTTTCTACTGGGACCTTCAACAGAATTCACTATTTTATTTCTAATGTGTGTTGTCTCAGCAGCATGTTGTTGTGTATATTCACTGGTATTCTGGTGTATTTTCCTTAAAGGAGTGACAGAGTGAGAGAGTTTGTTAAATAGAGAGCACTTTGCAAATGAACTGGAAAAGACCCAACCCTCCTTCTACTGTCCTCTACTCAACATGCCTCAATCTTGCAAATTCAAACAAGCTTTATTAGCATGATTGTGGTGCAGTATTTCCAAAATCCAAAAATGGCCATTAAAAAAAATACTTTGACTATCAGTATATCCTGTCAGAAATAACTGCCAAGGAACCACACAGGCATCTAATCAATCTATCGATGTTGATGTATCATAAATACCCAGAGTGACATTAGTTACAGTTCAGCTGTTTGGCAGAAATCACACGTTTGATTGACAGGAAATGCTGCAGTGTTTGAATAGTAAACTTTGAAGTCAGTTTAATATTACTATTTGGTGTTAAACATGATGCAGTTTGTGATAAGTTGTGTTATCATCATAGGCAGGTGGTGCTGTTATGTAATCTACTGAAATTAAATAAACTAAAAAAAAGGACATTAAAAATTATATTTAGATAAAATGTATTTGCCATAAAACTGAAGCTAAGCTGAACTAAACTGAAAAAAGTGGCTTAATGTAAGTGACTAGATTGTGTGCTCAGTATCTTCATGTGTGCTTTCACGAGTAATATGATTTATCTTCAGTTTGATTTGTGCTTGTTTGGAGAGGTTCAGCATCAGATTGACAGCTTTAATTGTGTATGTGTCTCTCAGCGGAGAAGGTGTGGAAGCATCTCTTCCTTTGTTGATTTATTTATCTTTCCCTTTAACGAATCCACTTAATGAAGGTGATAACGGTGCAATTAAAGCACTCTCTGTCTCCCTCTGTGTGTGTGTGTAGGACATCCAGGCGGAGATCGAGGCTCATAATGATGTTTTCAGGAGTGTGGAGGGGAATAAGATGAAGATGGTGAAGGCTCTGGGGAGCTCAGAGGAGGCAGTATTCCTCCAGCAGAGACTGGATGACATGAACCAGCGCTGGAACGACCTGAAGGCCAAATCTGCCAATATACGGTCAGTCACACACAAATGCACACGTTTATGTTAAGGTCACATGGAAATCATCACATGAGTCACTGGTAAGGACAGATGGAGCCATGTTTCTATTATCTTGTCAAATTGAGCAGCTGTGTGTGTGTGTGGAACAGACATAATTGTTGTATATGTGTGCCATTTCAAAGGGTAAAATGGACTAACAGGAGAGTGTGTGTGTGTGTAAAGAACACAATGTAAATGTGTGCTCTAATGTCTGCTGTTTTATTAAATCTAATTAGGCACTAATTAGTGAACATGCATAATTACAAGTCTTGCTGATGCATCCATTAACAACAGAGCTTGACACTTACTTTTTTCCCTAGAGCTTGAAAATTTTAGGGACCAAATTTAAATAATAATAATAATAATAATCAAATAGTGTTTTTTTTTTTTTTTTTTTCCTTAATAAAGGGACTCAAAAATAGTGTGTATCTCTTCAGCTGTGGAATCAGCAGAGCTTTGGCGACTTGTACGCACCATGCTCCCGCTCTGTGACTTCTGCTTTCCTGCCTTTTTTTTTTTCAGTTCGCACACATATATTTTTAGTTGTAAATGTGAGTGAAACGCTCACACTGTCAAGCTCTGCTTTCACACAGTTTCACCTGTTGCACTCATTTCGTACAGAGAAAGTCTGTTTAACTGTTCGTAGGTAAATCCTGATGCATACATAATCTAACATCTTAATCTAGTACTAAGATTTGTATTTAAATACGTGTGCAGGGCTCATTTGGAGGCTAGTGCTGAGCGCTGGAACAGGCTTCTGTCAGTACTGGAGGAACTGGGCCGCTGGATCAGTGTGAAGGATGAAGAGCTGAACAAACAGATGCCCATCGGAGGAGACGTGCCCACACTACTGCAGCAGCAGGCCCACTGCACGGTGAGAGCGCACCGCTAACACACAGGCTCGACGTCTCAGATCGCCTCCTCTCCTTTCTCATCTTGCCTTCTCACATCTTGTGTATTTTGTCTCTGTTTCATCTCTCTCTTTTCAACTCAACTCCTCCTCATCTCATTTGTAACTTTCTCTCTCACATATTTCTCTTCTCATTGTCTCATCTCTTCTCGCACTTCATCTTGTCTAATCTCTATCTTCTCAACTTGTCTCCTCTATAGTCTTGTCTTGTTTCATTTTGCACCTTTCTCTAACATATCAATTCAATTCCAAATGTGCTTTATTGCCATGATAATTGTTACAATATAGTGCCAAAGCATTTTTAATGTTTACAGTGAATCTAGAACAGATGCGGCTCACTTCTGTGGATATCTGTCCATCTCTACAGTCAGTGTGTGATTGCTCAGTCTGTACCTCGTCATTCTTCTTCTTAATTTAGTCTTTCATTGTACTCAGATGTTCTGCTGTTGCGTAGTCTCTATTTAGGGCCAAATAACATTCCAGTTTACTTTGTTTTTCTGTTGTTTCAGTCCAATAAGTAAGATTTTTTTTTTTTTGTGTGCTTTTATAATTTGGTTGGGCGTCCTGATGCTGGCTGTTTGTTTTTGCAGCTTCAGGGCCATCTGAATCAGGGGACTTTTTTCACTGTTCGTTTCATGCTTTTTAAGGACTTTACATCCTAAGAGTTGGGGGTCACTCATTGTTAGATGTTTCCAAAATTTGATGGCTTGTTTCTCAATGCACATCGGTAGAGGGTAATGGCCTAATTCTGCCCTGCATGCGTTGTCTTTCTCATTGTTTCATCACCTCTCTCATCTCATTTTACTCTTTTAAACTTTGTCTTCTTGCTCGTCTCGTTGTCTCTCTTCCTCTCTCATCTCATCATGTCTCTTTTCGCGACTCTCATTTTGTAACTTTTCTCTTGCCAAGTCTCCCTCTTTTTAACTTGTCTCCTCACTTATCTTGTCTGGTCACCTAATTTTGTGCCTTTCTCTCTCATATATTTCTCTTCTCATTGTCTGTTTTCCTCTCTCATTTCATCTCTTCTCCTCTTTCTTCTAGTCTCTTCTGCATTTGTCTCCTCTCTTGTATCATCTCATCTAATTTTGTACCTTTCTCTTCTCATTGTCTCTTTTCCTCTCTCGTCATCTTGTCTCATCTTACTTTTCTCAAATCTCCTGTCTCGTCTGATCTCATTTTGTATGTTTCTCTCATGTCTTTCTCTTTTCATTTTCTCCCCTCATCTCATCTTGTCTCATCTTTGTCCCATCTTGTGTCTCTTGTCTCTTTATCTTCTCATCTTGTCTTCTCACCTCTCTCATGTCTCTTTTTATTACTGTTTGCCGCGCTCTTATATATTTCATTTCTCATTTGTCTTGTCTCTTTATCATTTTATTTTATCTTCTCATCTTATCTTTTCTCATCTACTCTCTTGTTTGTTTCTTGTCTCATCTTTCATCTCCTCTAATCACTGTGATCCTGTCTCATTTTCTCTCTTCCTTGTTTGTCTCTCCTTCTCTCGTCTCTTCTTGCCTTGTTTCCTTTTGTATCCTTTCCTCTATTTTGCTCTCGTCGTCTCGTCTCGTCTAGTCTCATGTCATCTTGTCTCCTCTTTTCCTCTCATCACCTCTCATCTCTTCTCCTCTCATCTCATCTCCTCTCGTCTCGTCTCGTCTCGTCTCGTCTCATCTCATCTCCTCTCGTCTCATCACCTCTCCTCTCGTCTCATCACCTCTCCTCTCATCTTGTTTTCTCTCGTCTCTTCTCTTCTCCTCTCATAACCTCTCGTCTCTTCTCTTCTCCTCTCATAACCTCTCGTCTCTTCTCTTCTCGTCTCATCACCTCTCCTCTCGTCTAGTTTTCTCTCGGCTCATCACCTCTTCTCTCTTCTTGTCTCTTCTCGTCTCGTCACCTCTTCTCTCTTCTTGTCTCCTCTCGTCTCGTCACCTCTCGTCTCTTCTCATCTCATTACCTCTCATCACCTCTCGTCTAGCCCCTTCTTGTCTCGTCTCTTCTCCTCTCATCTTGTCTCGTCCCGTCTTGTCTCCTCTCGTCTCCTCTTCTCTTCTCTTCACTCTTCTCTGATCTTATCCCCCGTCTCATTTTGTCTCTCTTATTTCATCTTGTCTCTCTTTTCCATTTTATTATCTTCAACACATTTTTTTTCTCCGTTCTCCGACATTTCATTATCTCGTCAGATTCCCCTGCAGGGAATATTAGTGTTTACGCTACTCTGTTAAATCTTCATATTGGGCAGTTATATTCTGGTTATGTGTTTGGATCAGTGTGTCAGCGAAATAAATCACCAAAAGGTGTCGTTAACTGTCTGTGATAATGACAGTAATCAAGGTGATAGCAGGCCTGAACAGAAGAATCAGACCGGTTACCCTTTCTCCTTTACTCAAAAACATAATGTTTTTAAATTTTTACATAGATCTAGAAATGCATCTGATAATTAAGACCTGTTTTAAGGAGGTTTTGTGGCATGTTTAATGGCATGTTCTGGGCATTTTCTGACTTCTTTCTGCTGTTTGATGTAGGAATACCTACAGCACTGAGAACACACCAGACAAAACCACCGCAGGGAATTATGGGAAGGTGGCAGGAAGGTTGAAACTGTAACGAGTCTGTGACAGTTTGGTTATGCTCTCTCTCTCCCTTTCTCAGACAGTTTGACTAATGATTCTCTGGAGCGAAGAGAAAGATTGCCCCCCATTTTGACTTTCTCCCTCTCTCTCGCCACCTCATCTTTTTCTCGGGCTCTTATAATAGATTGTCTTTGAGCCGGCTGCCCTGGTAAGAGCTTTAGCCGCATGGGTACAAAACGCCAGGCCTTTTGAACACGTCACGGCTGATTAGTGTGCTGTGCCAAGCGGGCGACCAGGATAGAGCGCCCCAGAACACGAGATGGAAGTGAAAATGAATAATTTGTGTGAGGTCTGAGAGACTTAGAAGAGCCAAACACACTGTCTGTCTGAAAACTTCCAGCGATAAAGACACTGAGCCAGTTAGAGAGACGCGCCAATCAGAATGACCTTTATTCCCAGATTAATTGAGTATAATGAGGTCATTTGATGAAACGGAAACAGTGGCTTTTCAATTTTGAAAAGGTGATTTTCAGAGAACATTTTTGTATGACTTTTTATATTAAATAATGTGTAAGTTTTAATTAAATGTGCTATCTCAGACTAAATTATTATATTTGAGTTAGTATATTAATGAATATAGGTTATGATATAATTATGCTTTTAGAAAGGTAACAGGGTTGACACTTTAATTTAATTTATACAGTTTTCACAGTAATATTCACTGTTTAATTTGACATTACAAGCTTTGTGCTCAGAGCTTGAAACTACAAGGTGCTTGTTAGAAAGATAATTTGATGCTGGTACTTCCATAAAATATTCAATTTTAAAGTTGTTTATGAATCAAAATCATGGTAACAGGGTTGACACTGAGCTCATCTTCTTCTGAGAATCCAAGTAAAATTAGATGTAATTAAACTGATACAAAAAGGAGACATTCTTGGAGAGTTTTACTTCCTCAAATATTTATTTCATTTCATTCACCAAAATTATGATAACAGGGTTGGAGATATATATATATATATATATATATATATATATATATATACATACATACATACATACATATATATATATATATATATATATATATATATATATATATATATATATATATATATAGATATATATATAGATAGATAGATAGATATAGATATAGATAGATATACACACACACGTGTCTGTACGTGTGGAGGTGTCTATTAGCATATTCATTTGTTATTCTTAGTTTTAGTGATAAAGGGTGTAACGATAAAATGTGTTGTATCTGTAAAGCTTTTGACTGTTACAAGATCACATGACTTACAGTACTGTGCAAAAGTCTCAAGCACGTCAGTATTTTCACCCCCCAAAAAAGGTTTTAAGCCAGTTATTTATATCTTTTGCTGTAGTGTGTCAGTAGGAAATATCAGTTCACATTTCCAAACATTCATTTTGCCATTAATTTTAATAATCCAGTGAGATTTTTGAATACACAAGGAGTCTGACAACAGCCGGTGCTCCACACTGAGATCTGATCTCACCATCATTGAGTCCGTCTGGGTTTACATGAAGAAACAGATGAAACTGAGACAAACTAAATCCAGAAATTATGACGTTTCCCACTGACACACTACAGCAAACGATATAAATAACTGGCTTAAAACCTTTTTTGGGGGTTAAAATACTAACGTGACTGAGACTTTTGCACAGTAGTGTATGTAAAATCAGAGACTATTTTTATCAACCTTATCAACTCTTTCCCCACCAGCGTTATTTTTTTATTTTATTTTATTTATTTTCTTTTTTGTAAGTTGTCAGCCTCCAACTGCATTTTTGATAATTTTCATAAAACTTTCATGGCCCCCAGAATGTTTCGTTTTATGAATATCTGAACATGCAGTATATCAAAAGAAAGAACAGAGCCTCTATTTTAAAATAAATACATAAATAAAAAGGTTTTATTCTAGCTTCATGCATTCTATCAACACTTGATTGTAGGTAAGTTTCATTTTGAACAAAAGTAAGCAACATTTTGAGCAAAAAGCAGAATTTTTTTCCACAAAGACAGCATGCATAAGCAATGTTTCTATCGGTTGTTTCTGCTGCTGCTTCACCTGTGTTTTGATCAGAAGATGTGTAATAGTGCCCCCTACTAATTAACAGTGAAAACATGGAAAGCTGGAAAATTCTGTCAATGGCGGGAAAAGAGTTAATGGAATAATTCACAATGAAAAAGAAAATCCTCATTTACCCTCATATAATTTCAAACCTTGTTTTTCCACCAAACATCTAGCTGAATGTCTCAGCTGCTCTTTTCCATACAGTGACCAGAGACTGTCAAGCTCCAGAAAGGACAAAAAAGCACTATAAATGTTTTATAAAAGTAGTCCACAAGACTCTTGCTATTTAGTCCTCTGAAGCCATGATAGTTTAATGCGAAGAACAGACTGAAATTTATATGCACAGTTTCTGATTTTTCATGAAACTATCATGCTGCATTAGTCACATCACTGTAACTTTTTTTTTCTCTTTTCTTTTTTTCTGTCCGGGCACCCACGAAGAGAAATAATGACCTTAAAAAAGTTGGAAACTGTCTTTGCACTGATTGCTGTTACTTTGCCAGGCTCTGCTCTGTTCAATAATGGCACCGTCTGTGTGATTTATCCTGATCATTTGAGTCTTGAATCCTCAGACTGATTAAAGCTGCCCGACTTATTCTGACCTGAAACAGGAAAGAATGACCCTCACTACGACTAATACGAATTCACTGGCAATTCAGGCTTTTATGCAGGTAATAAAGAGATGAAAGACACTTAAGCGTTCACAGTCTGAGCCTGATCAAAGGTGGGCCATAAGTTTTTATCTGTCTGAAATACTGACAGTCTTCGGTCAGCTTTGTTAGTCTCAGTGAAGACATTAGTTTTGAATTAGTGTTGATTTGCTGCTCCAGTATTGATTTCAATTTACACAATATTAAATGGATTGGAAAGTCATTATCTGATATTTTAAGCACAGTGCAAATTCTCCATCATTGCGAATGCGTCTGTCTTTCATGATTTGATTTGTAAAACACTTTGCCCTTTGCTTCTTCTGAAGCCATTAAAAAAGTGTCTATTGCCCAATTATGTTGTCTTTTATAAGTACACCCATAGAATTTTAAGAGAGCTGTCACAGTGTAATGCGGGACTGTGAGCAGGTGATATCTGACAGATGTTGTGCTGACAAGAATCTAAGCTTGCTTTTTCCACTTCAAATGTATATTTATCTGCATTTAGCTGTACTGTGTATTGTACTTCACAAGTCTGTACCTTGAGATTGTTATGAACATATTTTAAAAGACGTGAGCTGGTGAATTTGCAGTTTTCTAGCCATTTAGGGTAAGTTTACGTGACAACAATGTACAAAAAAATGGAAAACATTTTCTTTTGCATTGTTTTTGTGTACAGATGACAACATTATCAAAGTGATCCCTGTTCACACGGATCCGGAAGAGCAATTAAAAACACTGTTTTTAATTCATCCCAGGCCAGTAGATGGCGATATCATTGTAAAGAAACACTGTGCCTGTAGACAGAACACTTAATACGCATGCGCATGACGTCACAGTTTTCATAAATTCACATTTTTGTAGTTTACATAGAGTCAATAATAATATCGTTTTCAAAAACTTGCACTTTGAAACCTGTTTTCAAAAGTTTGTGTTGTCATTCCCCAAAATGCCGTTGTGGTGTAAATGAATAGGCAAAACGCTGACAATGATGCTGAAAATTCAGCTTTGATCACAGGAATAAATTACATTTTACTATATATTAACATAGAAAACTTTTTTTAAAGGGTTAGTTCACCCAAAAATGAAATTTCTGTCATTAATTACTCCCTCACTGTTCTTCCACACCCATAAGACCTCCGTTCATCTTCAAAAAACAAATTAAGATATTTTTGGTAAAACCCGAGAGGTTTTTTTAATCTCCCATAGAAAGAAACTTAATTATCATATTCAAGGTCCAGAAAAGTAGTAAAAACATTGTTAAAATAGTCAACGTGACTACAGGGGTTCAACCTTAATGTTATGAAGCGACGAGCATACTTTTTGTGCGCAAAAACAAAACAAAAATAATGACTTTATTCAACAATTTCTTCTCTACCCCGTCATTCTCCTATGCAGTTGACGTTGTATAGACAGTGCAGCGCTTCTGTGTTCTCCGTCAGAATGGCATTTAGGACTGTGAAAAGACTTCTTTCAAAACCATTCAAAAATCTTACTGACTCCAAACTTTTGAACAGTAGAGTATATCTTTTAACACTACGGCAACACAGTCAGAGTTCAAAGCATGCTGTCTTCGTGCAAGAAAGAAGTATGAAATTGAACAAAATCACTCAAACACATCTCACATTTCAACACTTTTCAACGTTTTCAAAAAAAATAAATAAAAAATACTTTCACAACACATTTTTGTTCAGATTATTAAATATAAATGCTTTAACAAAAATGTTCAATCTTCCACATGCCTCGTCCCTTATTAGACATGCAACTGTATGCTTTACTAAAGAAATATTTTCTGTTGGTTTCAAAATGAGCAACAAAATCCTTTTCTCCGGTAATCGACAGACCCTGGAGCACTGTGACTTAAATAGACGGTGTTCATTTAGTTCAATTAAAGATTGAGGGTGACATTATTCTGGACTGGAGAGAGCAGCGCTGAGGTAATTATTGTTGCTATGACGCTGTGCGTTGCTATAGCAATAAATGGCACTTTGGCACCATTCCAGCAACTTAGACCTGAGCTTCAGTCTGTCAAGGGCAAGATGCTGCTACAACTGACAAACAATACAGTCTCGCTCTCTCTCTCTCCACATTCAGCGTCCCCAAAAACAAGTGCTTGTTTGGGAGTCTTTTAGAGGCAGGATGTGTCGAGTAGTTTGCCTTTTGATGGTTTTGAATGGTCTTTCACTATCACCACAGAGGTTATTCATTATGTGCCATTTAGGACTGTGAATGTGTGTGTTTTTGTGTTTGGCCGTTTGTGTCTGTCAAAAGTGTTTTAAGAGCTCAGGAAGAGCACTGATGATAGTGTGATGCTTGTTTGGCTTTAAAAGTGGAAACAGTCATCATCTTTAGTGAAAGAGAGGAAGAAATGAAAGAGCTGCCCAATTTTTTTTTGTCATAAAGGGTAAATTCGCCCAAAAAACTCATTTCTAAAGCCATAAGACTTTCATTCATCTTCAAACACAAATTATATTTTTAATGAAAAATTGAAACCTAAGAGTTTTCCTCCATTGAAAGTCAAAGCAACCAAAACTTTCAAGCTTCAAAATTTCATAAAATCATCATTTTAAAGATATCTATGTATATGAATGGAGCGCTTTAATCCAAGTCAAGCAAGCACAGTTGAGCTTTTGTCTACCATATGTTGTGGTCCATGTATGTGCGTTAATCAGTGTTTATTTGTGAATAAACGTTTGAAATTAAATCGAAAATCAAAATTAAAATTAAATCATCATATGGTGTTCATGTATCTTCGGAAGACTCGGATTAAACCGCTCCATTCCTTTGGATATATTTGAGGATCTCTTTATGAACTTGAAGCTTGAAGTGTTAGTTGCATTGACTTTTAGTTGTGTGGACTTTCAATAGATGGACAAAAATAATGAGAGAATATTAAAAAAAATCCTCATTTGGGTTTCAGAAATGAACAAAAGTCTTGTGTTTTACAAGAGGGTGAGTAAATGATGACAATTTCCATCTTGTGTCATATGAACCCTTTAATGAAACGGTATAATTAGTTATAGCATTTAAACCATTTATCTTTGAACACTCAATATAAGAAGAGCAAGAAACATGGAGAACAGCACAGCATGCAGAACAGAACAGCATGATGAACTTAAGGAGTGTTGCAATTTTTATGGTTGTCAAGGCAAATCACAACTTGACACAATAATAGTGAATTGAGTTGATGTGCAGCCACAGCTTGGCTATTTAATGCTGCCATAGCTGAAACATGTTGGTGATATTCACTAGTTTACTTCCTTGTGGACAAATAGGGCAATACAGTGTGTCCAGTTTTGTGTATCAGCCAGCAACCTGCGCAATCATATGATATTCTTCTTTGACCTCTGTGTCCATCTTATTCTAATCTTTACGATTCTTTAATATCGGCCCTTAACGTCTCAGTAATGCTGTTCAATGAAGTGCTCCTCCTCCTCTCTCTCCTCATTCGGGCCTCTAAATGCGTGGCTGGTGTTCGCTAGGTTTACTGTAGCAGGATGTAATTAAAAAGCTTATCACTTCCTCCGGCTCTGTTTAACGACCGTTTCAGAAGTGTTGGAAGGGTGTCGTGACCCTGCTCTCCAGTCGAGCCTTAGGGGCCCAACTATCAGAGGAATGGTAATCCAGTTTTCCTCTCTACTGAGATTCGTCTGTTCATTTAATTGTGTGTGTGTCTGGCTGTACAGAAGTCCTGTGCTGCCCGAAGGCAGGAATTAGTTTTGTCGGAGTTAGGGAACAGCTATTAGTTTGTCTAATTTGCCTGCGACCCTGCGGAAATGCCTCGTTTGACCTCCGAAATCGTGCTTGCAATCGCAGTTCAGTGTCCGTTTTTATATGTGCACCCTATCAATCTTTCTCTGCCCTCGTTCTCACCTTTTCTTGATCTCTGTTTTTCATCTTTGCTCTCACTGATGTCCTGCTTACACACAAACACACCTTTTCTTTCCTCAGTCTCTTTGGATGGAGTACTAGCTTGCATAAGAAATTATATAACATCAAATAATGACAGACTGCGACAGACATAATGGGGATAAAAGCCCGATTAAAAGAGTGGAATTCATGAAAAGGAAACGTCTGTCATTCTATTGTTCTTGTTCTCTGTCTATCTATCTATCTATCTGTCTATCCATTTGTTTGTCTATCCGTCTGTCTGTCTGCCTATCCATCTGTCTGTCTATCCATCCGTCTGTCTGTGTATCTGTCTGTCTAGTCATCTGTCTGTCTGTCTGTCTGTCCGTTCGTCCTTCTGTCTGTATATCTGTCTGTCCGTCCGTCTATCTGTCCATCCATCCTTCTGTCTGTCTGTCTGTATATCTGTCTGTCTGTCCGTCCGTCCGTCCGTCCGTCCGTCCGTCCGTCTGTATATCCATCTGTCTGTCTGTGTATCCATCTGTCTGTCTATCTATCTATCTGGGTTACCCTTTTCCCCTTTTAATAATAAGGTGATTAATGCTTAATATAATTTTGACAAAATATTACCATCCGTCCGTTCTCTCAAGTAGTTCAGGGAACTTCGATTCATCTATGGTTGAGATGTTGTTTGTTGTGGTAAATCAGTTTCTTCATACTGTATTATCTGTATTTTTATTGATCTGTTTCTCTGTGTAGTCCATCCATCCATCTGTGTTTCTATCTCTTTGTTGATTGGTCAACTGTTTTATGCTAATTGTTTTTCCCACCAGTTTTTTTTTTTGTTGTTGTTTGTTTTCTTCTTCTTTCTTTTCTTATTCCTGTACTGCTGTTTTCTATAATTAAGCTCCATTAATGACAGTATTGACTGACAGGTTGTAATGTGATGTTAATGGGTTGTGTTTTCAGGCTCTGAGGGCGGAGCTTAAAGAGCGTGAGCATTTAGTACTCAGCACTTTGGATCAGGCACACATGTTTCTGGCTGACCAGCCAATCGAAGGACCCGAAGAGCCACGCAAGAACCTGCAACCCAAAACTGGTGAGAGTCCATTATTTCTTTGGTCCTGCCATCCTCACAGATATTAAAAGAGAGAGAAAAGTGCTAAAATGCATCTTGATTTATACCATGAATAACGTGAGTTTTTGATCCATGTGCTCTATGAGGCAAGGAGAGATTAACTTTTCCAATAAATGTCCTGCACTCAAAATACCTCTGCAAAAGAAAGACTTTAGAAACTTAGACCAGTATCAGAACATCACACACACACACCACCCAGACCAGCGCAGTTTATTTTGACACTCTCTAAGGGATGCTCTTTGATGTAAGTGACTCTCTGATAAGTCGGACACCTCCTGTCAACACGCTCCTAACTGCGGTATCTGATGTCTGGAAAGTTCCCCAGCTCTCTGGACACTTCCGCTGGGACCCGCTTGAAAAGCTAATTTAGGACAAACGTCAGACACAAGTTATCAGATAGAAGAAGAGCTGTAGAGTGAGTGTGTGCGAGCGTGTACGCATGCGCACGCGCTCCAGCAAGCGTTTAGGAGGAGTGTGCGAATGCCCACTGAAACCGGGTTAATTGGCAGATCAGAGACTGCAGGCTATTTCTACTTTTCAACTTCCTGAAGCTTAATGTTTCCTGTCTTTCAGAATCATCTAGAGCAGAAAGTGTTTGCTAAGGCAAGCAGAACTATTACTGCTGCACATCTGAGAGTTAGTGGTTTGAACAAACTTTTAATCAACATATTAAACTTTGCTGCATAACTCATCCTGAACCGTTGACATGAAGGACATCTTAAATCATGTGGCTGCTTGAGGAGAGCTGTGCTGTAACCTTTTTTAGTGATTTAGATTTGACTTAAGGCCATGACACACCAAGCTGAGGTCAAAAATCTGGCGGTGCCGAAAGCCGACTGTGTTGTCTGCTCGCGTCGGCTGCCTCTGAGACAAAAAGCTGCCCTTGAACACAACGCAAAGACTCCAGCTGACTTCCATCTAGCATGTGCGTTCTGCATCTGTGTGTAAAGACATAACTGTCTATATTAGCAGGTATCAATAGTCTATATTTGTCATTCAAAAAGAGAATCTGATTCTAAGATCTTGCATTGTCAATACAAGATCTTGACCAAAAAATGATGCACCTCTTGATGGGGAAAAAACATCACAACATTTATTTCCATCAAGAGTAGGGTTGGGTATCGTTTTAATTTTAGTGATTCCGATTCTGATTATGCTTATCGAATCCGGTTCTTATCGATTCGCAATTCCGATTCCAACATTTTTTTTTTTAATGGAGAGAAAAAAAGAGCAAATACTTCAAGAATAATGCTTTTACCTTTTATTCTTACCACATTTAGGCTATAAACTAGAGCTGCACAATTGAATCGAGATCGCAATCTTTTTACGATTAAGCACCCACGTGATCCTACTTTATTAATGACAACGATTCTCCCGCGTTTATTAAACCTTTGACAAAATCATACTGGAACGTTCAAATCTGTGTTTGTGCTGCCAGAGAGAGCCGTTTTGAATCACAGATTAGTTATTTCTGTGTTACAAATATTCACATTATCAAAGAAGTACTGAGATATAAGTTTTAAGTTAGTACTTAAACATCGATGTCTACGATAGTGATCAAAATAGAGCAAACTACCTTTTGAAACAAACTTGGCACGTCAAATAACGGTTGTATCAATTACATCTAATTCCACTAGGTGGCGACAACTGACTGTTAAAAAATGTATTTGTCATTGAATCGTTCATACAAAAGATTCGTTAAAAAAAAACTGATTCATCCAGCAATGAAACAAGTATTTATTAATGAGTCATTGAATTCAATCAAAACCATTTTTTAAATAATTCATTCAAACATTTTCCAGCAATTAGAGTCAGCAATATATATTTTGTCAGAACCTCTAGTACATTAGGCCTAGATGCTATTTTGTTTGGTTGTATATTCAGAATTTGGGAGAATCGTGATCTCTATTTGAAACCAAAAAATCGTGATTCTCATTTTATCCAGAATCGTGCAGCTCTACGATAAACTAGTAGGCTGTAACTGTTTTTGTACCTGAGTGTGAGACGCTGCTATTGCTAATATTAGCGCAAGTTCGTTATTTCAAATGTAGGCGTGTTATTTCAAATGTTCGTTATGTTCGTTGTTTCTAGGCGCGCCTATGCTTTTCAGAATGCCTCAAGCGCACCGCAGGTCATGTGACAAGAACCAACCGATCAGCTTCGGCCTTTCCGTAACAACATCAAAAGCTCAGCCGGGTTTTATTTCTCATCTCCATAAATATATCTAGTAGTAAAGCTAATGCAAGGGCTAGAAATCAATTAATCCTTTGCTGATACTTCCTCGTCATCGTGCAGAGCGCATTTCATGGTTCATGACAGATGCCACGGGAGCAAAAGCGCTCTGGAAAGGAGGAAAAAGTGACGCAGCCACGCTTTCCATGCGTTTTTAGACGTGACATGTGAACGGCCCCTTAAACACGGTGCATTCCTTCAGTTTAATGGCGTGTTGAAGCAAAAGTCAGTGCCGATTGTAAGGTCCTTGTCGCATAGCAGACAAAGGTCCTAGCAGATAGATACAACTGTAAAATGCTCACTGCCGTTCGCCGTGCGAGAGTGACTGAAAAAAGTCAGGAATCGATAAACAGAATCGTAATGCGCTCATCGTGTCGAATCCCCGGTTCTTTGAAATTTGGAACCGGTTCTTGATACCCAACCCTAATCAAGAGGTGCATCACTTTTTCGTCAAGATCTTGTATTGACAATGCAAGAGGTGAACACTCTGTAAAGTCTCCTCCAGCACATCCCAAAGACTTTTAATGAAGTTAAGGTCTGGACTCAGAAAATGATTCTTCATGCTCCCTCCAACTATTCTTTCACAGTTTGAGCTTGATGAATCTTGACATTGTCATTCTGGAATATGGCCATGATGTGTCTTCCTACATGGTTGTTTAAGAAATAAAAAGCTACACACTCCATCAATTAGGGTTAGAAGAATTTTTTGCCAAACATATAACACGCTAGAAACATAATAATCACTGTGATAATGATCCATTCATCCAAAAAGCGACTTTTTTTCCACAGCCCTAAAATAAACATGCTCGTGTAGAACTTTGTAAATGGCAGTTTTGACATTTATGGAAATCTCTTCTGCGTAATTTTGAGGGTGCAAATTCAGTATGCTGCTTAGTTAATATTCTTACCACAAATTTGCACATTTACACATTCTCATTTACTCATATTGATGTCAGCTGGGTTCAGAGGGGCAGTGTTTTCTGATCTCTCTCCGCATGCCTCACTCCTAACACCTTGAGCATTCTCCAATTCAGAGTCCTTGAGCGATCTCATCGTTCCCATCTTCCCTTATCCCTGCGATCAAAGCACAGAGCTCAGCTATCTGAACAGATAACCACACATGTGCTCTGCACAAACACACAGCCAGAGCAGCTTACAGAGATAAAATCATACACAACTAATGTTCACGCAAAGTCATGTTTTCCAAATTGAACTGTATGTTTTAAAATGTAAAGCAATCTGTTCCGCAGTTCGTCATCAAATGAGCATCAACAAGCTGCTGCGAAACCGTCACTTTCATTTCCATTCAACCCCTGGATCTTAATTGAATTTCAAACCTTTCCAGAAACGCTTGAACGCATTTGAATTGTAAATTGATTCTCGCTTGGCTGAAACAGAAATATAAGGATGAAAGATAGAGGTGAGCATTTGTGCAATGGAGAAATCAGCCCTGCCGTTTGTGACGGAGACGTTAGCTAAAGTGTCTTCTCACGTCCTCAAAAAGCCTGGAAGCTGAATGAAAGAGCAGATGTTAATGTTGTAGACCTGCCTGTAGACATGCCCTGGGCACAAACATCTGCCTCCTGTCATCTGTAATAGGGCTGTCGCGATAACTGCAATATCGTAATACCGAGCTATTGATGAGCCAACCGCAGAGGACCGCAAAAACCGCAGCAACCGCGATATTTGCATGTTTTCTATTTTTTTGAAAGATTAGCCTATGTCTTTCTGCTTTTACACTTCATGCATGCGTACTAAATATTAAATAAGTTAATAATTATAGCATAATATGTACCATGGTGATTTGTACAGAGGCTCCGTAGATTTGCACTAAACAAGCCTAAACAGACAGTGAATGTGAGAGAGATCGACTGAGCGCGTGCGATTACCTGCATCTGTCCTTTCAGGCCGAGACATATTCGTGAAAAAAGGTTGTCTGTCCAAGGATAGCGAAATATCTGCCTTAGCATCAACGCATTACTGGTCAGCTGAGCCTTATAAAGTGGCGCTCAAAGTTAAAATGATTTCAACAGCTTGTTTCTTTACATCTCTCTTTGAATGAATCAGCGTTTTGAACGTGTAGTTGAATGAATGCTGATTCGTTCAAAAAGAGACGCGACGCTGAGCTTCTCGTCCGGTGTGCGACCCCCTTTAAAAACAGTCCCTTGCCGCCACCTTGTGGCGCAACAATGTAACTGCACTGACTAACAGCCCTTCTAGAACGCGCAGGTGAGTAGTTCTGCTTATACTCGTGAAATATCAGCAGAAAGTCTCGTTTAGTCAGATTCGAGGATTAGAACTAACTATGATACATATAACAATAGCCCTACGATCTTATTGTCAGGTTTATATTCTGTTATGTAGACCCTTTTATTAACATTCTCTTCTGTTTACTTCACTTCCTGTTTCAATGATTTAGTTTCGTTATTGAAATGACTTCGTTACACTGTGTGTGTGTGTGTGTGTGAGTATGTATATATATATATATATATATATATATATATATATATATATATATATATATATATATAAATGTGTGTGTGTGTGTGTGTGTGTGTGTGTGCCGATAATACCGCATATCGCGCTATTGAGCCACTCAAAAATACCGCAAGGGAAATTCCTTAACCGCGACAGCCCTAATCTGTAAACCTCCCTCTCTTCAGCTCATTAGTTGAGCGGACTCATTAGGAAACACTTTCTTAAGTGACCTCACAAAGTTGAAAAGCTGACACGTCAAATTGTTGCCGTATTGATAAATGAAAGATGCACAAAAACAGACCATTTATATTACTCTATTCTAAAACCTAGGAGCTTCCCATCGCAGTATTTTAGGAATCATAGGCGTATCCCAAATGCAAAGACAGTTCCAGACAGTATGTGGTAATATTATACTGCCTTTTAACACTGTCATAACCACATACGATACGATTCCAGCGGGACTGGCAGTTTGTCTGTCCACACCAGATGCAACAAGGCTACGAGATGCAATAAAATTGATCAAAATCACAGCCAATCAGAAGAGTATGTGGGCGGAGTCTCTTTGCAAACACAACAAAATGGAATAGCACACATAAAAAAAAAAATATTTTAGCATTATCAAAAGTAACTGATAAAATCGTTGTCATGGAACACTTGTTCACATAGTGTTTTTATTTTAAATTTACTTTAAGGTAAATTGTCACTTTTGTTATGGCTGTTGAAGTCACGCACAATGATATTCGAAACCCTTTTAACATTTTTCTAAGCTCATGATCAGTACCTAAGATTATAATTTTCATTGGACACAGGACATTTTCAGATCGTTTGCCTTTGTTCCGAAACAGGGACTTAAATTGTTACAATGTTGCATTTTCTTCTTGGTTCGCTTTCACAAGGCAACATTTCAGAGCATACCAACATGTGTTTATGCAAGTCACCTGTGAGTAAAACTGTCCTCTCATTGGTCAGAATACAGCTGTTTATATTCTGGGATTCTGCTCATAGTCCTCACCCATCAAGATGCATACTAGCTGTTGTTACACACACATATATGCATATATGTCAGCCTTGATTCCCACTCTATACATGTAATTTATCAGTTAGAGCAGGAATTAATGCTTCATCAGGACAGATTCTTGCAATGCACTTCATTCTGAGAAGAGCTATTACACAACATTTTAAGATGGATAGGCGCGCTTTGTTTTACAATAAGTAATGTGATAAACGATTACTAATGTGGTCACCCACAGAATCAGACACTGCTGCTTTTTACCGAACACATCTCCCATTATGAGTTATGATACTTAGGTTGGGGGTCCGTTGGTTCAGATTGCTTTCTCACGACAGCCGAACCGCTCTAGAGTTTGTTTTCAATCAGGCCAAGACCAACTAGTTCAGGTGATCTCAACCAATTATTCTCTGTATCTGAGTGTCCATGTTTATATATGTTTAAATGACCCAAACTAAGGTAGAAAACACACAGGTTCTGAAAACAAATGCTGAAAAAATTGAGCCAAGTGTGAAAATGTCCGTATTTTGTATGTTTTTGTTCCCATGTCACAGGAAAAAAAAAAAAAAAAAAAAAATGCAAAAATAGAATCCCCTGTTGCTCATCCTATATCACTGTCATGCTGGAAAATATTTTTTTTTATTGTATGATGCGCCATTAGGACATGGTGTAGGAAAATGATTTCCAAACCTTTTAGAGTGTCGTACCACCTGAGGCTTTTAACATCCTTCTGCGTACCCCCTCTCTAACACTTAGACTGCAGTCACACCTTTTCCATAAGAAATGATATTTGCCCCCTTAAATTGATTTACAGTGCTTTTTTTACCTTTATAAAATAATGTTTTAAATAAAAAATGTTGAATAGAGAAATATGCAATGATGGTAAAAACGAAGTGATGTTAATCTAAAACCACCAATATATGGCAGTAAGTCACTGTCCTAATGTGCGAGTCATCGAGTCATTCATTCATTCAATCAGTAAAGCAAGTGGCTGCATTTATGAATGAGTCATTGAATCAGTCATTGAATTGATGCAGTCAGTTTCGACCGCAAAAGATGAGGTAATTTGATTGGATGTCATGTATTTGACCTTTTACAGCATTTTGCCTGTTAGAAACACATGCTCGGTTTTAATGTTATTTTAAGGTGGGGTAGAATTAATGCGTGCCCCCTCTGTCACCTCACTTACCCCAGTTTTAGAACCACTGTTGTAGGATAACTCACTTTGACTCATTGACATATTCTATTATAGAAGATATTCTTTAGCAATAACATAATCTTAGCAAAATTATCAAAATTAATTCTGTTTTATTCAGTACTGATAAAAAGTCCAATTTACTTATATTGACAGAAAATTAGCTTAGCAACATGCTAACAACAAATATATTAGAATATATTGTGAAATTGTGTGTTAATGAAGTCTTGTGCACTTCGCTTAAGGAGCTGATACTCATTTCAAATCAGTCACATGGGGATCTATTTAGATGAAGTAGCTGCCTTTGTAGACGATAAGGCCATTCACACCAAGGATGATAACTATAATGAAAAACTGTAATAATCGTTCAAATTCTGTAAGAATAGTGAAGTCCCCACCACAACTCTAACAATAATGGCACAGAGAAATGATCACATTCTGGACTGTTTTTTCCAGCTGATAAAATCAGAATCTATCCTGACTTAAAGAGCTCAAGGATTAAAGGTGGCAGACGACAAATCTTGTCAGACAGAACATTATTGTCCATTGATGTGGATGTTAATGTAATTATTGCTAGTTATTGTGTGAATGGGCCTCTGTAGTTTACAAGAGTTTGACACAGAGCATCTGTATGTGCTTTAGCATTTCAGTATTTAGCACTGTAAAATCCTAGTGTACCTTTTATAACAAGTACTTTTCCAAAAAGAACTTAACAGAGGTCAACTGAAGTGAAGACGTATTAAATTGAGTTTGCGACTGGTTTTTCGTAGAGCTGACCCCGGAGGAGAAGGCCCAGCAGGTGGCTAAGGCGATCCGTAAGCAGACTGCAGAGGTGGGTGAGCGCTGGGAGAGGCTCACGGGACATGCGGGCACCTGGCAAGAGCAGGTGGAGAGAGCGCTAGATAAACTCCAGGATCTCCAGAGCTCCATGGACCAACTGGACCTGCGTCTAGCCCAGGCCGAGGAGCTCAAGGCAGGATGGCAACCTGTGGGAGACCTTCTCATAGATTCCCTACAGGATCACATCGAAAGGACAACGGTGAGTAAATCACTGTGCTTATTCATGACTGTGATCTGTAACCATGGCGATGAGTCCAGATCGAGTTCCTTAATCGTTAGGGATGATATCAGTAAAGGTTCAGCCAAGGAATAATTGGTACATGGTAATTCTGTCATCAGTTACTCACCCTCATTTCATTCAAACCTGTATGTCTTTCTTTCTTCTGTGGAGCATAAATGATAATGTATATCTGTATGCTTCTTTATACAATAACAATACTATGTCTCCAAAAATGACAAAAAGCACCAAAAAAAATTACAAATACAGTGTCCTTTTTGGAGCTTGACAGCCCCTAGTCTTTTTTACTTCCATTGTGTGGAAAAGAGTCATGTGAACATCCAGTTTAACATCTCCATCTTAACGTATTCAATGGAAAAAACAATATTTTGGGTTTGTAAGAACACACCAGTTTTTTGTGAACTATTCCTTTAAGGATTATTCTAGTCAATTTTCCTGCCTAAAGCTATTTTTATAGTTTTGTCCTACAATGACGCTGTTACACCTCTCACACGTGGTGAGTTATTTCCAAAGGCTCCGGCTGATGATTTATTTAAATTTGTGTTTGGAGATATGCAGATATAAAGATGGTAATGGGATTATTTCTCTCTCCGTATGTATGTGTGTGTTTCAGGCGTTCCGTGAGGAGATTGCTCCTCTGAAACAGGATGTTCGAGCTGTGAATGATCTGGCAGGTCAGCTGACTCCACTGGACGTCCAGCTGTCCTCCACCACCAACCGCCAGCTAGACAACCTCAACATGCGCTGGAAACTACTGCAGGTCCTCTGCCTACTCCTGAATCTTGCCCTTTCTTCTCCAGTTCTTTTACTTGTTCTTTTAATTTAAGAACTTGTTCTTGTCCTTCCACTTCCTGTTCCTTTCATGCAAGTCCTATGCATGCTCCTATCCTTTTTCCTGTTACATTTCCTTTCCTGTTCATTTTCTTAACATTTTCCTTTGTTACTCCTCTTTCTTCCTGTTCTTTTCTTGCAAGTCATCTGCATGTCCTATTTTTTCCCCTTTCCTTTCCTTTCCTTTCCTTTCCTTTCCTTTCCTTTCCTTTCCTTTCCTTTCCCTTCCCTTGTCCATTCTTCCTCCTTCCTCTTCCTGTTTGTATGCAAGTCCTCTGCCTGCTCCAATCCTTTTTCCCCATTTTCCTTTTTCCTCTTTCTTTTTCTTGCAAGTTATCTGCATGTCCTATTTTTTCCCCTTTCCTTTCCTTTCTTCCTCCTTCCTCTTCATTTTTTTTTTCATTTTCTCTTCCTGTTTGTATGCAAGTCCTCTGCCTGTTCCAGTCCTTTTTCCTCTTTCCTTTCTTTTCCTTTCCTTTCCTTTCCTTTTCTTTTACTTTTACTTTTCCATTATTCTTCCTTCCTCTTCCTATTTCCTCTGCATGCTGCAATCCTTTTTCCTTTTCCATTCTTCCTCTTTCCTCTTCCTGTTTGTATGTCCTCTGCATGCTCCAATCCTTTTCCCCCTTTTCCTCTTTTCCCTCTTTCCTTTTCTTTTCTTTCTCTTCCTTTCCATTTTCTTACAGTTTCCTCTGTATGCTCCAATCCTTTTTTTTTCCCTTTGTCCCATTTCCTTTCCTTTCATTTCCTTTCATTTTCTTTCTTTTCTTTTCCTGTCTTGTCCTGTTCCTTTCATGCAGGGCCTCTGCATACTCTTCTTTTCTTTTCTTTTCTTTTCTTTTCTTTTCTTGCCTGTTTCCTTCCATTTTCTTTTCCTTTTGCTTTATTTCTTCTTTTCCTTCTAATGAATCCTTCCTTCTCTAAAGATGATTTGTGTAATTATTCTAGTCTATGTATGTAAAGAGTGTATGCTGTTCTCAATAGAGTACTCAGAAACTGTGTGTTTGAGCTTTGATGAGGCCATATCTGTTTTCCACAGGATCTGTTTAGAACACTCACTGAGACTGCAGAGTCTGAGTGTGTCTGTTCATTACTGTTTTTCAAATGCTGAGTTTTGTACCCTGCTGTGAGTGTGTGCATGCATTTTTTTTTTTTAGCTTGTTTGTGATATTCCATTTAGCGACCAACCTATCTTTTTCTCTCGCTCCAGGCGGCTGTAGAGGACAGGTTGAAGCTCTTACGGGAAGCACACAGGGATTTTGGACCTTCCTCTCAACACTTCTTATCCAGTGAGTCACTATCCCACATTAAAACAGTAAAAAACACATGAATAAATTCACACAATCATGTCAACGTTATGTTACTATTCTTCAACCCTGTTTAACAAGTTAGTGGTACTTGCATTAATACATAATTATAACTATCCCTGTTGAAAAGACCAGCGTAGAGCAGCATGAATCTCCAATGGTTAGTGCTAGTTTGATGCTGGTCTAGTTGTTGGACTGTTCTCCAGAAGTTAGTGAAGTTGGTTGACCAACCAGCCTTGTTGGATAGCTACTTAAGAAGCCTGGTGGCAACACCAGCATGCCATCATCTAAAACATACTCTGATGAGTATCAGATGTTGCTTGTAACTACAGTTAGCAATTTTATCAAACCCCTTAAAGTTATTAAAATTGCATAACTCATCCCACACCATTTGACATAATACTTCAAATCATGCAGCGTATAGATGTTACTTAAAGATGTGAAAACCAGTAAAAAAAAAAAAAAAAAAAAAAAAAAAAAAACATATGTTGCTTACTTATAGTTCTTTCTTTCTTCCTTCTCTTCTCTTTTATTATTATTATTATTATTATTATTATTTATTTTTCATTTTATTTTTTGGGAGAATAGTAGCATTTTTTCAGTCGTTACTCTACTTTTTTATTATTATTCATATTCATTGTTCATACAATATTCGCAATATAATAATTGCTTGTGTAGAGTGTTAATAGAATCAGTGTTGTTGTCACAGACATTTGCCAATTCACACTTATTGAGGGAACAGAGCTAATTAAAATTAATTTGATTCTAATTGACACAAGTTTACGCTCGCGCACAAACAATAACTGTCAGCCATGAAAAATGAAACAGCCAGTGTCAGATACTGTGGAAAATCAGACACCACAGTCCGCACATACACACTTATCTGTGGCGATGCTTTTGTGTTTAATAATTCAGAGGTTAATTGTCCACTATTTTCTGTTTCAGTGGACTGTCGAGCAATAGTTAACACACACACACACTGGTTTTAGTTTAGCAGTTTTATAATGTGCCAATGAAATATAAATGAAACAACAAGATATAACAATAACAGTACATAAAAACAAGAAAGGACTCAATAAACCTTTTTTTCCGAAAGCTTGGCGGCAAATGGCAGCAAATAATTTTTTCTTACTTTGAACCTTGTGTTACAACACCGGTCTTGGCCTTTTCTGTCCTGTCTTGTCCTTTCCCGCCCTTTTTCCATTCCATGACAGCGCCGGGAGTTACTCTGCAGCTTGATGCTTCAATCCATAGAGTTCAGTGTATTGGGTAATGCTGACGCGATTTATGTGAAAAGGTCTTAACTAAAGACCATCGCTCAGAACTTTTGACTTGGGCTTTTGAAGTTGTATCATCCTGTATCCCATGCCATTAGCTTCAAAGCAGTGTTGCGTACAGTAAATTCTGCTGAGAGAGCAGATGTGTGATATATATATCATCAAGTGTGTTCCTCAGGAAAGATGCTTTAGTGTCAGGAGAAATTAAAAGAGTGATAGTCCGCTGATACGAGAGAGATGTTCTTAATTAATGCTTCATTTACCAACACCATTATGTTCAGACCCCTGATCTCCATTCTAATCAGTCTTTTATTATGTTTCCGCAGCTTCAGTGCAGCTGCCCTGGCAGAGAGCAGTGTCCCAGAATAAAGTGCCCTACTACATCAAGTAAGTGCTCTCTCTGACACACCATGTGGACTGATCTTTTTAAGGGTGTTTTTACTTTAGAGCTGTTGGAGCAGAACCGACTCTGTTTGACACCAGAGTTTGTCACGTTTGGTGTGAAATCTGCCTTCTTAATTTAGAAACACACCAGTTGTGATGTACGGCTCATGTGGGCTCCATTGCGTTTTTTATTTGCATTTAAAGTGTTAGTTCACCCAAAAATGAAAATTCTGTCCTTAATTACTCACCCTCATGTCGTTCCACACCCGTAAGACCTTCGTTCATCTTCAGAATACTAATTAAGATATTTTTGATGAAATCCGATGGCTCAGTGAGGCCTCTATTCCCAGCAAGATAATTAACACTTTCAGATGCCCAGAAAGCTACTAAAAACATATTTAAAACAGTTCATGTGACTACAGTGGTTTAACCTTAACATTATAAAGCGACGAGAATACTTTTTGTGCACCAAAAAAACAAAATAAAGACTTTTCAACATTATCTAGTGATGGTCGATTTCAAAACACTGCTTCAAAGCTTTACGAATCTTTTGTTTCGAATCAGTGGTTCGGAGCGCCAAGGTCACGTGATTTCAGTAAATGAGGCTTTGTTACGTCATAAGTGTTTTGAAATTTCAATAGTTCACATGACTTTGGCAGTTTGATATGTGCGCCGAACCGCTGATTCAAAACAAAAGATTTGTAAAGCTTCAAAGCTTCATGAAGCAGTGTTTTCAAATCACCCATCACTAGATATTGTTAAATAAAGTCTTTATTTTGTTTTTTTCGTGCACAAAAAGTATTCTCGTCGCTTCATAACATTAAGGTTGAACCACTGTAGACACATGAACTGTTTTAAATAAATCTTTACTACCTTTCTGGGCATCTGAAAGTGTTAATTATCTTGCTGGTAATGGAGGCCTCACTGAGCCATCGGATTTCATTAAAAATATCTTAATTTGTGTTCTGAAGATGAACGAAGGTCTTTCGGATGTGGAATGACATGAGGGTGAGTAATTAATGACAGAATTTTCATTTTTGGGTGAACTAACCCTTTAACACAGTTGGGCATAACTTTCGGAAGTAAATTATTGCTGTGTATTTACACATACACATGTCATTCAAAGGTTTGGCTTTGGTAAGATGGCATGTATTTGATTAAAAAAAAAAAAAAAAAAACAGTACATGCAGTAATTTTGTGAAATATTATTACAATTAAATCAAATAGTTTTTTTATGTTATATGTTGTAAAATGTCATTTATTCCTATGATCAAAGCTGAATTTTCAGCATCATTACTCCAGTCTTCAGTGTCACATGATCCTTCAGAAATCATTCTAATATGATGATTTGATGATCAAGAAACATTTCTGATTATTATCGATGTTGAAATCAGTTCAACATTGTGCTGCTATTAATGTTATAATATTTTTTGTGTGGAAACTTTTTTTTTTCTCAGAATTTTTGATGAATAGAAATTTCATCAAAAGAACAGAATTTATTTGTAACAGTGCAAAAGTCTTTTCTGTCACTTTTGATCAATTTAATGCATCCATGATGAATACAAATATTAATTTCTTTTTTAAAAAAGCTTACATTATAAATATATATACTCCAAACTCCAAGAGACAAAATTGGAGAGAGAGAGAGAGAGAGAGAGAGAGAGACTGTTGCATATAGCAGCATCCTGACAATAGGCTTGGAAATCATCTAGAAATAATGAGGATGAATGGCATATGAATTAACATGGACAAAATTATGGTGACCGAGAGAAAGAATAATACATTTCGTGAAAATTTGCCACGGTATCTGTGGTCTCCATTAATGCATGCATGGATACTGCAGTTATTAGTCACTAAATTGTGTTGCTGAATTCCGCCAAACAGATTGTTCCATGTCGTGCAGATCAGCAGTGTGTAATGTTTTAACCCTGGAGTTTTGTAGTGGAATAAAGGAGATGAAAGGGGCCTGTAAAAGTGAAAGCAGACAACAGCAGTGTTGGGTGTGCAGGGCGGCAGGTGTCTTGTGAGGAATGGCCGATAGCTGAACTTCTTTTTTTCGCGGATGGCTCTGACAGCACCCATATGGCTGTGCATAAATTAATACACCAGAGATCCTTTTTTCCCCCTCGTCGTTTAATTTCCTGAGGGAATCTCTCTCACATTTCCACACAACGCTCAAAGCTCTCTGTGCTCTTACATCTAGAGCGGTGCTCTCCAGAACAAACGTCTGCTTCTCTGTACAATGTGTCCTCTTGGCTCATTGATCTTCCTGTTCTGAGGCAGGGGGAATTAGCAAAGCTTACTGGCCTTCCTAATTAAAAGTCGCTGACTCTCGGCATCCTGGTAATTGTGAGGGAAGGCCCTGACCACTCTGAAACAAAGCTCAGTGTGCAGGACAATCTACAGGAACTTCTTGGCCATGACAGACTGATTTGTCTTTATAATAACTTTAAAGAAAAGAGAATTGCGACTAAAAAAGTGGTTGTTTTGTGTGTTTTTACCATTGGGTTATCTTTAATAAAACCTCTTTAAGTTGATCAAAAAGTGAAAATGAACCCAGTTCTCTTTTCTGGTCTGAAATGTGGTTTCAGATCTCTTTTTGTTTGTTTTTGGTTGTATCCATGTTTCGCTGTACTTTCTATACACAGTATTGTTTGTTTGTTTTAACCTGCCCACGAGAACATTATTTTGCTTATTGCATGGCACTTTACCTAACAAATTAATAAATAAAAATGTAATATAAATTAATGTGTTATTATTTTTTATTATTATTAATGTTATAATGTTAAAACAAAGAGAGATATGTGAAAGGATTTTAGTATTATTTGAATAGTATTTTAAAATAGTAATGTGTGTGTATGTGTGTATATGTATATGTGTGTATATATATGTGTGTGTGTGTGTGTGTGTGTGTGTAGATTGTCCTATAATCATTGTAATAATGTTTGTCATTCTGTCTTTACTTTACTGAAAGCCTGTCTGTGTTCATTTGCATCGTTCTTACATAAGTCATAGTTCCATGAAACACAAACTTTCTCTAACACACACCAATACTTATGCTGACTCATATAATTGAACAGTAATTGGAGAGATCAAATGGATGAAGTGTTTAAACTAGAGTGAGAAGTGTGTGTGTGTGTGTGTGTGTGTGTGTGTGTGTGTGTGTGTGTGTGTGTGTGTGGGTTTGTTTGTTTGTTTGTTTGTGTGTCTGTCTGTGTTTTTGTGACATAACAGGACTCAAATTTGTGTAATGACATGGGAATGACATAGGTATTACAAGGAGATGGTGACTTATGAGGACATTACCCCATGTCCCCATTTTTCAAAAGGCTTATAAATCATACAGAATTAGTTTTTTTTTTTTTTTGAGAAACTAAAAATGTGCACAGTTTTCTGTGATGGGTAGGTTTAGGTGTAGGGTTGGTGTAGGGCGATAGAAAATACGGTTTGTACTGTATAAAAACCATTACGCCTATGGAATGTCCCCACAATTCACAAAAACAAAAGTGTGTGTGTCATACCTGTGTCAGACCTGCGTAAAGAGTGACAGATAAAGGCCGAAAGAAAGGAAATGTGTATCTACAAAGTATTTTTGAAGAAAAGCTTATTTCTGTAATTCTAAAGACTATTTGTGAATATAATGAGTTGAGTTCATGTTTATTCATCAGAGTGTGTTCAGATACATGCTCCCTGGACTTCAGAGAGAGAAAGAAAGTGTGTGTGTGTGTGTGTGTGTGTGCTGAGATGAGAGAGCAGCAGTTAATCCTGTAAGCAGATCACCGCTCTGAATAAAACTCATCTCACATCCCTTACTGTAAATGCGTGCCTGTTGCCGGAGCGCTGTATGAATCTGCAGAATGTAAATAAGCAGTTATTTCTAAGTTTCTGTTTTTTCTACCGTTTAAAAGTTTGACATCAGTTAGATTTTTTTAATACTTTTATTCAGTAAGGACACATTACATAAAAATGACAGTAAAGACATTTATAATGATATAATTTCAAATAAATGCTGTTCTTTTGCTATTTTTTTCCATTCCTTCTGAAAATCCTGAAAAAAAAATTATCAATGTTTACACACAAATCTGAAGCAGCACAGCTGTTTTCAACATTGATAATAAATGTTTTTTGAGCATCAAATCATCATATTAGAATGATTTCTGAAGGATCATGTGACACTGAAGACTGGAGTAATAATGCTGAAAATTCAGCTTTGATCACAGTAATATATTACATCTTAAGATATACTTGTATGTAATAATGTTTTTACTGTCTTGTTGATCAAATAAATGCAGCCTTGGTGAGCAGAAGAGACTTCTTTTAAACTTTTGAACGGCAGTGTAAGAAGTCGCTGCAGCACTTGGTGGAAACTAGATGCATACACATGTGGCACTTTGATGTACTTATAGCATGGTGAAGCAGTGATTATTCTTATACCATAGTATTTACACAGTATCCCAAGTTTCCCAAGAGTACTATGGTATCATCCTTTCATAAATCTCACGATTTGAATTCAGTAATGAAATTAGTTTTATACAAGAACTAAAAATGTAAAAATTTCTTCCAGAATATTTCTCATTAAAGTGTTGCATTGTTGGCTCAGCATGATGCTAACTGTGTGGTGTACGTGAGTGACCACTAACAGAGCTGCTGTGTGAGTGTCACTTGTGGCGTTCCATGACGGTTAGCATGCCACCATAATAGGCAGCGAGGCAGCTCACTGTAGTTTTGAGAAGATGACACTTCTTTGCTGTTCTCCTGCTGTAGAGCAGTGGTGAAACTGCTTATTTCCCCCGTGTGCAGTAACCAGTTGAATTAGCGTCCAGATCTCAGTCCTCCAGACAGCCCTGTTCAGTCCTCACTGATCCTCACTGCTAAAAATCAATTTATGTGACAGAACCATCATCCGCCGTCACCTGGCTCCATGCATGCGTCAGTAAACTGAACCCTGAATGTCCATCAGGGTCTATTTAAAGCTGCACTTGTCCCTAGCAATTTGTCTGTTGGGTCTGGCTGAGACGGACAGTCTGAGACCGCTTGAGCCGCTCACCGATGCCAGCGGAGCGGAAAGGACCTCTCATCAACCTGTGAATGAGATGATGAGATTCACTCAGCACCTGCTGACAGCCTCTGTCCCAGCATCTGTCTCTCTCTGTCTGGCTCTCCTAAACAGACACAGTCTTGTTTGCTTGGGAGTGTGTGAGAGAAGCAATTTTGTTGTTGGACTCGAGTCTATAACCGCTCCAGACATGAGCTTTTCAATGGTTGGTTGTTAAAGAAATAGCCAAAATACCCAAAAATGAAAATTTTCATTAATGACTCACCCTCATGCCATCCCAGATGTGTGTGACTGTCTTCTGCAGAGCACAAACAAATGATTTTAGAAATATATTCCAGCTCTGTAGGTCTATATAATGTAAGTGGATGGTGACCAACTTTAAAGCTCCAAAAAGCATGTGAAGGCTAACGTAAAAGTAATCCATATGACTCCAGTGGTTTAATGCATGTCTTCTGAAGCAATCTAATCAGCTTTGGGTGACAACAAACCAAAATGTAACTTCTTTTTCATTATAAATCTTGACATCAGTAGACCATCTAGCCCTTTGCTAATACATCATATGCTAAGACGTCAAGCTTGAAACATGAGCCTGCAATGGCTAGTTGTACAGTGAAAATACCCAAAACCAGGGTTGTCCGATCCTGCTCCTGGACGCTCACTGTCCTGCAGAGATCAGCTCCATCCTTAATGAATTAAACCTAAATCAGTCTCGAGGGCTGCGTCCGAAATCACGTACTCACTTGAGTAGGCATTTATTTTGAACAAGTAGTTATTTCGTGACCGCTAAAAAAGTATGTAGTATGAATGTAATTTGGACATACTACATTTGCCGTGTTGTTACTGTCGCATGACCTACCAGCGTCAGCTGTGTCCATTGAATGCACGCTTCACAATCTCACCGGAAGTAGTAGGTCATCAGGGGACTTTTTGCCTGCTCTTTTATGAGTAATGTGAATTCAGACACACTACTTTTGTCACATACTGTTTTTTGCCTACTATATAGCAAGGAAGTGTGTGATTTCAGATGCTGCCAAAGTCTTCAGGAGCACTAGAAGAGTTTTTTCCGGTGTGTTGGAGCAGGTTGGAGTTGGCCGTCCAAATTCTGCTCTATATATGGCTCTAGGTCCTCTCTTCGAATGTTTTATCATCTTTCAGGCAAACATTTCCAGCCAGATTACAGATTAAAATTTCAATCACTAATCTTAAATATGAGCATTAGGTTCCTATGAAACGCGAAGTTGTTTTTCTACAGAGGGCACCAAATCCTCTATTTAACGCATCAGATCACTAAGCGGTTTTTGTTTTATCAAGCCCAGTGCACACTGTGCGATTATGAGCACCATATTGCCATCTGAGACAAATTTCTGGGATCATAAGGTATTTCAGAATCGTGAGTCTTTGTTTGCCCTGTGTGACGTTCACCAAAAGCAAATTAATGGTGTTTGTGAAAACTTCCATTGTCCGCATTCTGCTCCAGCTGAGAGGATAATATGACAGGATAATATATGTGTCTGTAAATTTCCCGCTTACATGTACTCTTCAGTTTTTAATGCTTTATTTAACATCACAACAGACATAATAAATGGAACACACTGTTTCAGACATGAATGATTAGGCTATATGTTTTTACCTCACTACCGGGGAAAAAACCTGATTTATTAATAAACCTTTGCTCGCAAAATAGAAAAAGATTTACGTAATTATAAAACGAAGTAACAAAAAGCAAATTAATAAGTGAAGAAATAAGCAAATAAATAAGCAAAATAAATAAGCAAACCCCACCCCCATGATAATATGGTGTATCACTGATCTCACAGGCTGATGATAGGACGATGCGATTATGGAGCATATCGCCCAACACCACTGCCTACAACAGGCTTGATCCTTCACTGAAACTGACAGTAACTCACTCCCACTGTTTACTCTTGGAATTCTTGCACCCGAGAACAACACAAGTCAACAAACACCATTATGACTAAAAGTTTGCTAAGAAGTATGTCCTACTAAAGCAAGGTGATATTTGACTCTGGTCAAGCATAGCAGACTGTGAGTGGTCTTGGAAGGCAACATGTCCAGTGCATTATGGGTGTTAAAGTTTTCCTTTATATTTGGCAAAAGGGAAAATGCACCTTTTGACATATAGGCAGTGAAGAGTAGAAATAGAAACATTATTATTTAGACCCAGTGAACCTGACCAATTATAGACCACGTCTGATTGGCTAAATCCTGTTGATATCTGTGCTTATTGCCTTTCCACCCGCTTATTCTGTTTCTACACATGTGACAGGAATGAGTGAGCATGTAGTGTCTGCTGTGTTAGTGAGGTCAGAGTAGTGGAAGCTTCTCCAGAGCTCGGGATGGATCTGTCAGGTCACATCTGACCTGAACCAAATCAAATAGATAGTACAAAGAATTCAGTCCACATACACACAAACACAGCCAGAGCTGATTTAAGACACATCTCCCTACTTCTGTGTGCTCTTCCTCCATTTCTGCTCTAGACCTTTATCTCATCCATTTGATTCTGCCGCTATTTTTCTTTGGTTCTTTCTCATTCAGCTCAGTCGTTCATCCCCTCAAACCTTTTTGTGTCCAAGCTACCGTCTCTTTCTCACACACACACACAATAACAACAGACGGTGTAAGATGTATGGGTGTGAGAGTTAAATTCTCCCTCTCTGTTCTCTTCTGCAGTCATCAGAGTCAGACGACATGCTGGGACCATCCCAAGATGACCGAGCTCTATCATTCTCTTTGTAAGTGACAAACACACACACTGAGTCCAATATGTGTTATCGGCCCTGAGAGACGTGCTGAGAGCAGCTCAAGTCTCACCAAAATACACAGATGAATAAATACTGGACAGCAAGTGTCCGCAGAGGCCCACTGTCAGTGCAGGTGTGTGTCTGTGTTTGCTGTCTCTGTAAGGCAGGAAACCTCTAGAGTTGTCTCTCTCTCTCTCACACACACACACACACACACACACACACACACGAACGAACACAAGGGTGTATATATATACGTATATATATATATATAGTAACACTTTGTTTTTATTTGTTAAAATTAGGTAATGCAGTAGGTGTTATGAAATAACATTTGTACAGCAGTTGTTCTTATAATATTGATGTTAATTTATAAATATTCTTTTGTTTCTTTGTTAACTCATGTTTGTTCATAATAAATTAACTAATTAACTAAATAAACTTAAACTTTTAATGTACTAGTGTATGTAGAAATTAGCATTAAACATTATGACTCACAATTAATCAGTACTGTAAAAGTAGTTTATTATTTAATGCTAGCTCTTTACATGATGTTAACATTTACATTAAGTATATACTGTTATAGTATTATTATCTTGAATTGGATTTTATGTTCTATATTTTCCTTTTAATTTTAGTTTAAGATTTAGACATTTTTTATGTTTTTGTCATTTATTTTATTTTATTTTTATTTATTTTTTTCAGGTTTCGTTTTACTAGTTTTAGCACTTCAAATTTAATTTAATATATTTAAGTTAGTTGCCAAGGCAGTATTTTATTTATTTATTTATTTTTAATTTAATCTAATATTTATATTTTATTTAATTTCTTTTAACAAAAACAATTTCAATAGTTTTTTTAGTTTTTATATCAAATTATCTTCAGCCAGATGTCAAATGTGATGTGTGTGTACAAGACAAACACTAGCAGTAGAGTTGACAGATAAGACAAACGTCTCTGTGTATTGATCATATTTTGTTTTGACCATTTTTGACCTTTTCTTAATAAGAACACAGCTCAACCTGTTACATGACCTTTACATTGTGTTGACTTATTAACCTTAACCGGTGTGAGATCATACTTGTAAACACACATTTACACAGACCATTTTTTCAGGATGAAGTTAAATATTGTATCAGTCTGCATGTCATGTCTTCTTTGTTGTGAAATATTTAATCATATATGCTGTTTATAACAGATAAGCTGTAGATTGTGCCAGATGTTCTGCTATTTATGGATTTAACATGTCACAATGTTGTTTAGATGAATCATTAAAAATAACACTCATATAAACATTTCATCTGTGAATCTGACATTTTTTTGCTCTCTGCTGATCCACCCAACATTCATCCTCAGACTCAGTTCACAGGCAGTTCAGTTCAGTCTACAGTCTTTGTGTTATCAACTTTTATGTTGCTCACTCTTCTCTTCTGTTTCTCTTTAGCTGACCTCAACAACGTGCGGTTCTCTGCATACAGGACAGCTATGAAGATCCGCCGGCTACAGAAAGCCCTCTGCTGTAAGTGTGTGTGTGTGTGTATGATTAGAGCTGCATCGTCTCACTCCATCGGCTCAATTAACTCAGAGAGGCCCAATTAACAGTACAAAGAGGATTCGTTAGGAGCGAGTGTGTGTACGTGATGTCTTCTGCCGCCTCCATGCCTCACGTCCTCGTCATTTGCATGTGTGTTTGTTTTTTGAGTTGTTAATTGGTCTAATTAAACAGTGTAAACAGGGAATATGCCATCCATCGCTCCATCAAAGATGGTTCAGATGCTGACACCGTGTCCTGACTGAAGTGTGACGCGATGAAGAGACAAGCAGTAATCGGGGTGTTTGCGTTAACAACATATTTTGCCCGGTAGCTCAGTTTCTATTTTTGTTGTGTTATGCTGAGAGGCTCTGCCCACAATATCACTCCACGTAACTGTATCCTAAACATCAAATATGTTCTGTTATTTTGTCTCTTTATGCATATTTTAAATATATACAAAATATATGCAATAATTAAGCTAATAATGGTTAATATATTATGGTGCTTACACAATTTATTCATCAAGATAATCTTGACATTTCCCTGAAAGAGCGCGATTATAAACGCAACGAGGCTGAGAAAGCGACTAGTGATATTTCTTTTAAATAATCTATGAAAATATTGCTGTTTATGAGGTGTAAATATGCCCTTTAATGTGTTTTTAATTACTTTAATTACTATTTAATTACTTATTTTTCAAATATCTCTAACTTGTCTTGATGTTCTGTGGCGGACAGAGGTTTCTCTTCTCATGCCCCAGAAATGGCAGAACTCTCTACTAAGTGAAGTTAGAAAGTCATAATCTATTAGAACATTAAAATCTAGCTTATTATTTCAGAAAAGCTTTTATTTGATTTTTTTATTTCTTGAAATGCAGATGCTGACATTTATTTGGCCAAAAATTAAGATGAAATTCTGATGCATATAATGTAAATCAGTGAGATCTTCATAACAGTATAACAGACTACTGCATAAAATACATATAAATATCAGTCGTAACTCTATAACTCCCAATAATGTGTTAAGAAGATATTTAAATGCTTAGTTTTATGATCAAAGCTCTGTAGTTTTAAAACATATAATGCAATGCAATACAATGATGATTGAGAGATGAACAAATAAAGCCTGATGGATCATATTTGATACTCATGAATTTTTTTTTTTTTCTAAAAAATGATGTATGGATAATTAAGTAAACCTAAGTTGCTTTAGTCCAGTGAATGTTCATCTCCAAATATTACTAACAATATAAAAGTCATTAAAGATTTCAGATGACAGAAGGCATGTAGGAGATTGTAGAACAGGTTTTTCAGCAAAGTTTTAACCATGTTGATTATTTATAAGCCTTAAAAGTGTGCATATCAAATATGATACGGTAGGCTTTAATGGGTTAAACGATATATCCCAGTCCAGTTCTGAAGGATTTTGCTTCCAGTGAACACCAACATTATACCTCTGTCTCTCTTCAGTGGATCTGCTGGATCTGAATGTGGCTCAGTCCATGTTCCAGCAGCACAAGCTGACGGTGAACTCACAACAGCTGACCGTTCCTGAGGTCATCAACTGTCTGACGTCTGTCTATGACGGACTGGAGCAGGAGCACAAGGACCTGGTCAACGTCCCACTGTGTGTGGACATGTGTCTCAACTGGCTGCTCAATGTCTATGACACGTACGTATGGCACACAACAGCACTAGATCTACACTGCTGCTTTAAAATGCAAGCCTGTCTTCATCTTGCACAGCTATTCAGAATTATGATAAGACCAATATATCTGCACGCCAGACTTGCATCAAAGTAAGCTTGAGATGTCTCTGGTCTACTCATTGACATTGCCTTATGTTTCTGATCATGTGTGTATGCAGTTGTTTAAATGAGGCTTCACTATTCTGAATATTTTTATACTAGTGCATTTCTGATGTAAATCAAGTAGGAAACAGAAATTGCCCCATTTTGCTGAAGGCTGGCCTGGAGCTCAGAGCTGATTGATGTGCTGTTATTGCAGAAACCCTTGAGCTCCGACCTTCAGTGTTTCCATGGACTCAGTGTTATACAAAATTAACACAAAAAAAAATATTTTCTAATCAACAATGGGCAGATGTATAGTATTTTCATGTGCTTACTGCTGCCACTTTTCTCTTCTCCGCAATGTTTTTTGAATGCCACAGGGGTCGCAGTGGGAAAATCCGAGTTCTGTCGATGAAGATTGGTCTCCTCTCCCTTTGTAAGGGTCATCTGGAGGAGAAATACAAATGTAAGATCTGTCTGTCTGTCTATCTATATATCTATCCATTTGTTCGTCTGTTTGTCTGTCTGTCTGTTTGTCTGTCTATCCGTCTGTATGTCTGTCTGTCTAGCCGTCTGTCTATCCATCCGTCTGTCTGTCTGTCTGTGTATCCGTCTATCCGTCCGTCTGTCTGTCTGTGTATCCGTCTGTCTGTCCGTCTGTCTGTCTATCCGTCCGTCTGTCTGTCTATCCATCCGTCTGTCTGTCTGTCTAGTCGTCTATCTGTCTGTCCGTCCGTCCGTCCGTCCGTCTGTCTGTCTGTCTGTCTATCCATCTGTCTGTCCATCTGTCCGTCTGTCTGTCTGTATATCCGTCTGTCTGTATATCCGTCTGTCTGTATATCGGTCCGTCTGTCTGTCTGTATATCCGTCTCTCTGTCCGTCTGTCTGTCTGTCTGTCTATCTGAGTTACCCTTTTCCCCTTTTAATAATAAGGTGATTAATGCTTAATATAATTTTGGAAAAATATTACCATTAAAGTACATGTAATGTTGTGTTAAATATAATATAAAATTTCACTGTAAATTATATGGTATTCATACTTTTTAAAAACAAGTCGGCACACCAAAGTTATTGTTTCCTTTGTCAAGCATCCAGTGTTTTTGCCGGTGATGTGCATGCTTTGGTCCTGTTTTTGCATTTAAAAATTTTAAACAAAAATGTTATATTATTAAAATAAAAGCTAAATATGATAATAGTATCTAATTAATACTAAAATAGCACTGCTGCATTTAGCTAGATAGTGTAAAATTTATTTTGTCCAAAAACATCTGCCACATATGTGTGTATTAAATATCAAATATACTTAGGATGAGGTCTACGGCTAAACAACGGTTCATTATTTTTGCTGGTTGAGATTTTTATGTATTTTCTCATAATTTGTTTGTGTTTGTGCCCTGCAGGTATTGTTAGATCACATGTAAAAATCCCTTTTAATTAACGTGTTTGTGAAGCACCGCAAACCCCATGATGCTGCTCTACCCCTTTTTTCTGTCCTGTTTTGTTTCTGAAAGCACAGTCACCTGAAAGCACAGACTGCACTCCCATGATGCATCTCTCCACATAATTGGGCTTTTTGCTCTTTTAAGTTCTGACTCATCTCAGGAGTCTTTACTCCTCTGAGTGATCGGAACTCACAGTAGGCGAATCCCTGAGCAGTGAGTGAACTCTATGTCTAAAGCACTGTAGACGGACGGAAAATGATGCATCACGCTTGTTGGGATGAAAAACATGTTTTTGCTGTTTTCGGTCAGCAGTTTGAGGTTCACTCGGCCCGGTCAGCACTTTGTAAAGCAGTGCTGAGTGACACACAATCACAGACGCTTGGTTAGTCCGCTGACCTTGAGTTAACACACCACACAGTGAAATAGAGTCTGTGACACATTAGTTGTGTGTGCTGGAGTGAGAATAGAGTTTATTGAACTGCTCTGATGCTCTCAGGACAGAGGTCTGGGGTTCAGTGCTGTGCTGTGTGTGTGTGTGTGTGTGTGTGTGTGTGAGCTCTGGCAGGGGTCTGCTCTTGCTGTGGTAATCAAGGTCATCTCTGTCCCTGAGCCAAGGACAGAAAGAGAGAGAGGGATAAAAGAAGATGGAAAATGACACTTATCATTAACTGAAGGACTTTTAGTTTGCTTTACTGTATAATCTGTTTATCCACATAATATTTTAAAACTGTAGATTACTGAAGGTTTTGCTTTAAATATTAAATGGAAAAAAAAAAAGACCAGCTAAATGATTTTTTAAAATTCATCCATACAAATGATGCGAGCTGTGAAGCGTTTGAAACACTCTGATGTGTTGAATTCATATGCGTGGAAAAAGAATGAACTATTAGCTGTGAAATATGATTTTATTAAACTACAGCATGTTTTTTATTCATACAGTTTAACAGAGAACTTTTAGAAAAGCTTTGACAGATGAGACATACAGTATACGACAATATGTACTTAATTTGTTTTTATATGCTGTCTGTCTGTTCGTCTGTCTGTCCGTCCATCTGTCTGTCCGTCTGTCCATCCATCTGTCTGTCCGTCTGCCCGTCCGTCCGTCTGTCCGTCCGTCCGTCTGTCTGTCTGTCTGTCTGTCTATCCATCTATCTGTCTGTCTGTCCGTCCGTCCATCTGTCTGTCCGTCTTTCTGTCTCTCTGTCTGATTATCTATCTCTATCCGTCTGTCTGTCTGTTTATCTGTCTGTCCCTCTGTCTATTCGTCTGTCTGTCTGTCCCTCTGTCTATCCGTCTGTCTGTCTGTCTGTCTGTCTGTCTGTCTGTCTGTCTGTCCGTCCGTCTGTCTGTCTGTCTGTCTGTTCGTCCATCTGTCTGTCTGTCCGTCTTTCTGTCTCTCTGTCTGATTATCTGTCTGTCTGTCTGTCTGTCTATCAGTCCAACCGTCTGTCTGTCTGTCTGTCTGCCCATCCGTCCGTCTGTCTATCCATCCATCTGTCTGTCTGTCTGACCGTCCGTCTGTCTGTCCGTCTGTCTGTCTGTCTGTCTGTTTGTCTGTCTGTCTGTCTGTCTGTCTGTCCGTCTTTGTCTCTCTGTCTGATTATCTGTCTATCTGTCTGTCTGTCTGTCTATCAGTCTAACCGTCTCTGTCTGTCTGTCTGTCCGTCTGTCTGTCCGTCTGTCTGTCCCTCTGTCTGTCCCTCTGTCTATCCGTCTGTCTGTCTGTCTGTCCGTCTGTCTGTCTGTCTGTTCGTCCATCTGTCTGTCTGTCTTTCTGTCTCTCTGTCTGATTATCTGTCTATCTATCTATCTGTCTGTCTGTCTTTCTGTCTCTCTGTCTGTCTATCTGTCCGTCTATCTGTCTTGTTCTGTCTTCCTCTCTGTCTGTCTATCTGCCTGGCTATCTATCCATCAATCCAAGATAGATAGATATTTCCTTCCTTCAATCCATCCATCAATCTTCCTGTCTGTCAGCATTCTCAGTTTGTCATCTCTTAGGGGTTGCTCACACAGAATGTGATTTTGCACTGTACTGCTGGCCATTGTGCTCTCGTCTGGCATCTTTTGCTATGTCTCTCTTAACACTGTGTTAATTAAAAAAAAAAATTTCATAAACTTTGATTTTTAACTAAATTTCTATATTCCACTTTAGACATTCTACTAATTATAAGTGTATATATATAAAACTGCATTAACATGTCAACTACCTATTAGAGTATTAGTAGACTGTTAGGGTTCGGGTTAGTAGAATAAGTTTACATGTCGTTGCAAAGTTACTTATAGTCAGTAGAATGTCTGTTGGTGGACTATCGAAATAGTGTTATCTAAACTTTAGGGCTGATTTCTTTGTTTGTGTCTCTCAGGTCTGTTTAATCAGGTGTCGTCGGCAGGCGATACGTGTGATCAGAGGCAGTTGGGTCTTCTGCTGCATGATGCCATTCAGATCCCTCGACAGCTGGGCGAGGTGGCGGCTTTCGGCGGGAGCAACATCGAGCCCAGCGTCCGCAGCTGCTTCCAGCATGTGCGTGAACACACTCACACACACATCAATGCGTCATGACCACCTCAGTGTGTGTTTCACTGATATGTCTGTTTATGACTGATGTTTTATCCAGTTCTGAATTATTGAATCCGTCTGCTCGTGATATCCTCACAGAAGATCTCTGTGCGTTAATGGTGTTGTCAGCGCGAGTGTTCATATTTTTGTCCTTCAGTCATTTCACTAGTGTAAATCCTACAGCAGTTAGACTAGGAGGCTATAAATACACACTTTAAAAAGAGAGAGAGAGATAGAGAGAGAAACGGTCACCCTTTTAAAGTGTTTGCTGCTTGATTTTTATTTTTTTATCATTTTTTCGGGACACTCTGTCCATCCATCTGTCTCTGTGCTTGTCTGTTTTGAAGAGAGAGAAGTTGTCATTTATAAATGAGTGAGGAGAGGTGAGGTCCAATCAGAATGGACTGACAGGAAGAGATGTGAGCACTGCAGAGAGAAAAACACTGAAAAAAAAGGGTAGGTGTGATTTTGAAAGGAGGCCAGATTGCAGAGCAACATTTCAGATGCTGAAAGAGGAAATAAACGAATGATGAAAGACAGATGAGTGGAGGAATGACAGACAGACAGGACAGTGTCACACCTGAAACCATTTACAGTCTGTCAGTGCTGATGGATGGAATCACCCAAACAGTCAATTTCGGTTTCTCTTGTTGCTCATGGTGTCTGATGGGAAATTTAAGAGCACAAAACATGTCAACAGGTCAGAGTTCAGAGCTCAGAGCTGTAGGTTATGACAGATCTCAACATCTCCGTGCAGACCTACAGACCTATCATTTCAGAGGCGTGCGTGTGTGTGTGTGTGTGTGTGTGTGTGTGTGTGTGTGTGTAACATCTCTCTTCAGTGTGTTCCGCCACTGACATCACTGCCAAGTTTGTAAGAATACCTGCCAAAATCACTTAATCATTGTCTTATTTGATAATTTATTTGCCATTGATTTGTTTGTTTTGTAAATCTGAAATATGAGAATTTGTTTACCATAGAGTTCAAATAATTACAAGAATGTTTCAAGTTCAAAACAAGGTCCACGGGTCGCATCTGTGACATTCTGAAGAAATACCACAGAAAATATTTCCAGCTCCTTCCTCAGTTTGTAAAAACACACAGAAATCATGTTTGCAGTGAAATACACAACCAGGATAAACATTAAAATACAGGCTGTTTTAAAAGTATAACCACAAAACCTAAATAATAAATATATTAAAGTGATATTTCAACCAAAAATGAACATTCTGTCATCGTTCACTAACCCTCATGTTGTTCCAATACTGTATGACTTTCTTCTGCAGAACACACACACACAAAAAGATTGAGATTGTTTTTTTCCCCCTTCATTAAATAAAGTAAATAATGATGGAATTTTCATTTTTGGGTGATTTATCCCTTTAATGTGTTTTTAATCATTTATTACCCATGTCTGTGTGAAATTTTAACTTCATGACCATGTAAAGACAGTAAAACCCTGTGACTTTGACATACGTGCGGTAATACACAAAGTCTCTACACATAATTTTATCAGTAATTATGTCTCAGTAACCTGTAACATATTCCCACCGCTTCAATAGATGATTTAGAAGCTATAAAGCTCAAATAATATATCTATTTATACATGAAATATAATACAGGCTCTTTAACAAATACACAAGGAGCACATTACTGCTCAGAATATCTTGCCTCATTGGCTTCCATTGTAATTACATTAGCGACACAAACTGAACTTGTATTGAACCTGGTTTATAGAGATGCTACTGATGGGTTGTATGACGCATGATGTAATATTCTTTACAGTTAGCTAATTTTCCTATCATTGCACTGGTTAGAATCAGCCAGTACCTGCTGACAGGGTGATATCACTGAACGCTCCTTTGTCTTGGCTGGAATATTTATGAGTCAGTTATGTCTCTATAAAAGCAGCCATGCGATTGACAGTCATTTATGGTGGTCTGGTAGGAAATGTTCCAGGCATCTTCTCGATTTCAGCTAGGCTGCATTGTTTACGAGTTATTCTCTCAAGCTATTTATGGGCTTTCTGAAATCCCTCCCTCATTGGCTGTTTGTGCTTGCTCTCTTTTCTCAGGTGACCAATAAGGTTGAGCTGGAGCCAAGGCAGTTTATTGATTGGATGAGGCTGGAGCCGCAGTCTATGGTTTGGCTTCCCGTCCTGCACAGAGTGGCGGCGGCGGAAACGGCCAAACACCAGGCCAAGTGCAATATCTGTAAAGAGTTCCCCATTGTGGGCTTCAGGTACACAAACACACACATTTATGTAACATTTATTTACCCTGAAGAGGGTTATTATGACATAATGACTGTACATTAGAAGGAAAAGAAGATTGCAACAAATTGCACCAGTTCTTGCGTCAATGCGACAGATTTGAGCAGTAGGGAATTCTCCCTCAGTTTGAGAGGTGTTGCACTAGATCAGGGGTGTCCGGTCCTGCTCCTAGAGGCCAGTGTCCTGTAAAGTTAAGCTCCAACCCCAATTAAACACACCTGAACCAGCTAATCAAGCTCTTATTAGAAACTTCCAGGCAGGTGTGTTGAGGCAAGTTGGAGCTGAACTCTGCAGGACAGTGGCCCTCCAGGACCGAGTTTGGACACCCCTGCCCTAGACTAAGCGTGATATCAAGCAGATCTGTGAGAGATTTAAGACACACACATATGGGTGCGCGCCGTGCTGTCTAGGAGCAGAAAGGTTAGATTCACTCCTGAGGCCCAACATTCATCTAAATGTCAGCATCTGATAGCACACTAAACAAGAGAGAGACTGATGAAAGGGATTGTGGGAGAGAAATCTGCTATTCAGTCTGTTCTCTGATCAGCTCTGACACTTTTCAAAGTTCAGCTCTAAGCTAGGGCTGTCAATGTTAATGCATTAATAGTTGAATTCATTACATACAATGTCATTGAACAGGATGGGGTGATCCTAAGGTTTCAGCCATTTACCCCTCAATAATATGATGCATCTCAGAGGAATTTCTTGAATTGTGTACAAAATGTCACAAGATCAAATAATGTTCGACTGAGGTATTAAATACAATAATAATAAAATTGTATTTCTTTGTTTGTAGGTTTGAATTTGTAATTTCACTCAAAAAATTGATATTTTATCCTACATGCTTGCTTAAATTTTTTGTGAATTTTCAAAGTCAATGGTAATGCATGCTTAATGGCTAATTTAATTATTAATAAATTAATAATTTAATTAATAAAAATATTTTTTATATTGTTTATAGAAATCTTGTTAGTTATAATATAGTAATAATGACATGTACTTAGTAATAAAGTAATTATAATTTAAAGTTATGCACGTAGCAATCCCATAGTTGGATTTTTATGGTTTGTGGTGAAAAAACAAGGTCAATTAATTTGAAATTATTTATCAAAAATATATATTATTCATATGATGTTAAAGTATTATATATAATAAATTAGCAATTAAAATTTATAAATAATGAATGTATTAATTAATAGTTTAAATTAGGGCTGGGAAGCGATCAAATTTTTAATCTAATTACATACATGATGTGGCGATTAATTAATCTAATTAATCGCAAATTTATCGTACATCAAATTTGGCTGAGAAATAATCCCCAAAAGATCATTTGAAGTCATTATTGTGTAAAGCATCAAACATAGGCTATATAGGCGCTGAGAACCCACAGAAAAATGAGATATTCTCCATTCATTTTAACCAATAAAAATGACTGCACCTTTCAGATGCAACATTCTTTTCATTTTTATAGTTCACTTGAGGCAGTTACTATGGCATTTTTTTAACAACACATGTCGAGTGCGCATCAATGTCAGTGCAGCACGAATCTCTCCACAAAGACACTCGCGCGCTCTCAAATATAGTGTCCTCATGTCTACTCTGGCTCAGATATTATGTTATTGATTATGGAGCGTGGGCACCGACCGGCAGAAACATCAATTGGCACCTATTGTCAAATATTTGAAAGTGATTTGTCATTTAAATCATGTCAGTTGAAGTGTAATGCGCGATGGGTGCTGCCCCCGCAGCCAAAGCGTGAAAGCACATCTGAATTTAGCAGTGAACGTTCAGATCTTACCTGTGTTGTTTTATCAGAAATCTTGCATTTGCAGTCTTTGTATGGTAGAATGTCATTGAAGCTCAATATGTATGAAATTTTGGCTATAAGCGAAACACACCGTTGATGGTAATAATAGTATTTTTATTATGTTATTATGTTATGTTTTCTTCTTTGCTTCTGAATTTATGGACCGTATTAATATCAGCAATGTGCACATGTACAGCATCATAAATACATTCCCAGGCTCAGAGTTAATGAAGCTGTGTGTGTGTGAGAGCACTGCAGTGTGTGTGGTGAGGGAGGTATCGGGTGTTAGTTCGTCATCACACGCCTCCATGGTGTATTTTAAACAGCCACTGTGTGCTCTTGTCACAATAGGTGGTGACCTTTTCAAATGTCATGCATACATACATGTATTACTGATAGCGCTGCCATATTTAGAAACTTTCGCTAAGTCTCAGTGACAACCTCCTCCATCTCTCGAGGACTAACCGCATCAAAGCGGACCATCTTGTTTTCTGAGATGTTTCTTTGAGGCAGAGTTCAGTGGTGAAATTCAGTCGGACGTTTGACAGAGGAGATACGGACTGTGTTTTGTCAGTGATGGATAGTAGAGAAGACTAAATAGAACGAGAGAGAGAAACTGAGAAAATAAAGTCTGAGTCAGTCAACCTGGATTTATTGAGACCTTTGAGAAAAACTTTGTGTTAATGGAGAAGAAATCATGGGGCATAATTCTGTTAAACTTATGAATTTACTTACAAAGCCAGGCAAATGTCATTAACTGTTTAGCAGATTACAGTTGTTAATTGTTGAAGCAGTAATTCTCAAGAGGCTGTGCGTTACAGTGATTTTGCCACGGTTAAGGGTTAAGCAGTCCATCACGGATAAGCTGCACTCACTTAACGAATGGCTTTTTACAAGTCGGTGCTGTCGGGCGGAAACGCTTTAAAACCTGTTTATAACCGGATTACATGTAATCTGGATTATGTAATCAGATTCCAAAAATCAAGTATTTGTAATTAGAGTAAACTACTTTTTAAAATACTCGTAATCAGACTACAGTTACTTTTTTTATGGATTACATGATTACATATTATTTACACAATTATTTATATTTTTTTTCATAATAAACCTGCCGCCTATATTTACGGTCGTGATTATTTGAGTTTTTCTGGCGGTGAGGGGGAGGGGTGGGGAATCGTGCACAGAAATCAGCAACAACAAGAAATTATGGAAAATGGAGGGGAACACAGCCTTTAACCACTGGATGTACAGACATCATTTTTAAAGAAAGACATGGGAAAAACGTCACTGTTCAGTGTAAGCTCTGCCTACAAGGATTAATTTGCTGTCCACGGCATCAGATTCAATTAGATTTTTCTTCATTGTTATTATTATATGCAGTTCAAGTGTTTTGAGATGAAATATTTGACCTAGCAATGTTACTGCTGTGAGTTTCATGTTCTGTAATATTCATTTTTTTGTAATGTTGCTATTGTTTGTTTTTTTCTTCATTGTTACTATGCACTTAAAACGTTTTGAGATGAATAATTGACCTAGAAATGTTATTGATGTGAATGTAATCTTTTTCAAAATTCATGTTTGCAATGTTGCTATTGATTGATGTTTTTCATTGATACTGTCATATGCACTTCTAGTGTTTTTATATGAAGTATTTGATGTAGCAGTGATATTGAAGCAGACTATTTTGAAGTATTAACTGTCCATACATTGCACTTTAAAAACAATCTGTTGAGACTCTTGTTGGTAAATAGAATATATTTTTTCTTTGTATCTGTCAAAATAGTACAAGATTATCCTACAATATATGTGACATTAAATAAGGGTTAGCACAAAAGTAATCTAAATGTAATCCAAAAGTAGCCAGATTACGTTACCAAAAATGTGTCTCTAAGAGATTATATTACTGATTACAAATTTTGTCATGCAATTTGTAATCAGTAACTGATTACAATTCATAAGTAATCTACCCAGCTCTGACTATACGTTTGTGTTGTTTATAATGCCTTGCGCACTGATTGCCAACAAAACACAGACATTTGATGCAGTTTTACTTACCGCCTGCGGTTCCAACTCATTGTAATCCAACTCATGTATTATTGCTGCAACCTCTCCATCTTTCAGTTTCAAAGGATCTGCAAAATCCAGTGTCAAACTGGGCCTTATTTAATAAAACATTTGTCATCGAAATGCCGGGAACAAACAAACACACTTGCACAACTCCGTTGCTGCCCCGGATAAACAAACTGCATCCACTGTTCCCTTAACACAGGGTTCTTTGAGAAGCTGAACAAGGTTATCTTTCCCTCACAACCAAAAACACACACAATGTCACTTCTTTGGTGACATTGTTAATTTCATGGTCTAAAAACAAAATGACAATTCTTTCTCGAGTGCAGCACTGCCAAAAAACTTCCGTAAACCAAACGAACAAAGCACATTCATGGGCGTGCTCTTGCTCTCACCGGGAGAAGTGCCCATACAAGGAATTCCGCCCTTTATGACATCATACAGGGCCATGCTCGAAAAAAATCTTTCCGAAACACATACAAACCCTGAAGGAGTGTATTTGATATAAAAAATACTCTGCCATACGTCCAACTCATTTTTTGAAACTTTGGCCATGTTTAACATATGAAAATGCAACTCTTTAACAGTGTAAATAAGTCACAATGCATGAAATAGCATTAGACATCACCTTTAAATATTTGCAAAACCCACAGATAGATGTAAAAGGTCACCAATAGTAATGATTTATGAAAGAGGTTTCCACCCAACACCAATGAAGTGCTTTAGTAAGTTGGCAGAATCGTCAGAGTCGTTTTACAGCATGTGTGGGCGACCCAAGTTCAGTCTGGCTTGGGTCATTTCCCAATATCACCCCTCTCTTCCCTGTCTTATAAATGAATCAGTCCAGAGTAATCCCAGTCTCATTTCTGATTCTGAGAGTTCTGTTTATATGAACCCTAAACTTGAACCCTGAACAAAGCTTCAGATAAAGACATTTTTTATTCAAATTGAGAAAATAATCTGATTTTAGTGGTTCCATGTTTTTTTTCTTGTTGATTGAATTATTTCAGTTCAGTTGGATTAAGTAGTTTACATGGACTTTCAGTCAGATTACTAACAGATTATTTGGTTGCATTGAGTGTAGTAATGTGTTCTATCTAATAAAGGCAAAATTCAAAATAAAATCATTTAAACAAGACTATCAATTGATTGTTAAATAACTAAACTTGGTCCAAACTTTATAGATTTAGGTCTAGTCCACACGTACATAGGTATTTTTTATATGCGTCCACACAAGCACGGTTTAAAAAAAATATCCATTCACATGAAAACGCAAAAACACACTATGAAGCGCTGTCAAAAGCCATGTTGGCCAATCAGAAGCCTGGAAAAAGTTTATTAGGCTTTCCAGTTTAGTAGGCTAACAACATTGTCATTTTACTAAGCATTTTATTACTATTATTAATAATTCCATAAACCAGAACAATACACTGGGGACATATTAATTCAAAGTAAAAAAAAAAAAAAAAACATTGTCATAAGCAGTGACCTACGTAGTATTGCATTCTGACGCCTCTGTTCTACAATATAATGGGAAAAGTGTGCATATATCTGTATACATGTTATAAGCCCTGTTAGCACAGTTATTAGCAGCAATATTTTGGCTACGTCCTTCATTGACACGTCTCACATAAACAAAGGTGATAGCGGCGCACAATCTGACGTCAAACAAAGGAGATAACAGCGCGCACTACAATGTCACTGGCCAAAATCTCCAGTTTCACCGTCTACATGACAACGCTGTAACCAGAGTTTCTAAAAATCTTCACCCTGGCCAGAGTTTCAGTCACCGGATACTCCGTTTTGCGTGTGGACGAACAGCCAAACCGCATAGAAAAATCGGTGGTTTTGAAAATACCCGCGTTCGTGTGGACAGGGCCTTAATGTTACATGGTGAAGATGTTTTTGCTACCAATCTGAAGTCCTCCACTTGAATTTGCATTTCTATAATTGGTGTTTCTCTCATAGGTGGTATATCAAATGTTTAGCTTTAATGAGAGATCACACAGAACAACAGAATGAAACAATTAAAAATAGAAAAGCATTGAACATATGCAGTTTATCAGATGTGTTAATGTTAACTTTGACAGGGCTAAAAAAACAAACAAAATAGCAGCAACAGCAAAGATTCTCCTGCCAAGTAATGCCTGCTTATAGTTACTAAGCAACAAAGATTGAAGATATATCACTAATATTTGGCTGATTTTTTTTTTTCTTCCAATTATTAATATTATTATTAGTAGTAGTAATAGCATTTTATAAGTATTATTTTTTGTACCTGAGAAGACCTTCTTATCTGCAGTACACTCACTGTAACATGCAGGCTCTCATGACATTCAAACTTCATCAAATTGTATTTTAGATCAGTTTTATAATATTTTTTTCTTACTCACGTCTCACAGAAACTAATATAAAAGATCTTGACGAATATACGAAAGGCATGATATTTAGTGTTTCTCAGCCGGGGCCTCAGTGTGAATGCTGTGGTCTCAGATGGGCCACCTCAGAGAGAAGAGGAGCCGTTTCAGAAAGTGCAGCAGCTTTTTACTGTCATATCATTTATGCAGCAGCGCGGGGGAAATATTGCACAGCAGAGGAATTAAATTCTATTGAATTTGCATTTCCTGGAGAGACCAGAAGGAACCAAAAACAAGCGCCGCAAACAGTGCTGTCCTCCACCACATTCAATTTACATTTATATGAAGAAAATCTGTTTAATAAAAATACTTTTAAACTGTGTGTTAATGATGTTACTGAATCGAGCATGACGTGACTGGAGTTAATGAACATTCTCCAGAGGACTGTGAATTTCAGACAAATTCAATAAAGAGTGGATTATAGTTTGATGAAACTACACAATATCAGGCTGTTTTGGAATTAAGGATTTTAAAGGAATAATCTAAAAATGAAAATTTCTTCCTATTTACTCCTCATGTCACTCCGAACCTCTATTTTTTTCTTTAAAACAGAAATGAGTGTTCACGCTGCTTTTCCATACAATGAAACCTTGTTATCATACTAATAGACAGTGTTTTCTTTCCCTCTTTGCAGATATCGCAGTTTGAAACACTTCAACTATGACGTTTGCCAGAGTTGTTTCTTCTCTGGTCGCACGGCGAAGGGTCATAAACTGAACTACCCCATGGTGGAGTACTGTACACCGGTGAGTGAGTCACATCTGAACGTCTGCTGCTCTCCTGCAGTCTTTCTCTACACATCAAATTACGGCATGTGTAATGAAGCTCGCAAATTGGAGCTCATAAAAGAGAAATTTTGCATGAATGGACATTAGAGTGGGCATTCAGTAGTGCTAGAGCTATGACTCTGTTCCAAAACCCACTGAGCTGCCTTCCTGTCTACTGCCTACATGGGCAGCTACCTTTCAAGACCGCTATCTAAATGAAAATTACTTGAACGCCCCACATACTCAGCTACCAGCGAACGTTCTCAGAACTTTAGCTAATAATCTGGCAAGGTTTTCTCAAAAGCTGTGAACAAACGTTCTTACAGTAATGTTAATAGAACATTTATTCATGGTTATCTGGTTTTTAATAATGTTCTCAAAACGTTAGAAAAAAAACATTGTTCATTGTTTTTTTTTCTGAAATGTTTTAGTTGGACATTCGTCTCACGTTTTTTAAACATTACTGACTACTTGTTTCTTAAAGTTCAAAGAAACAAAAGTAACGTTTCCATCATGTTTCAAAATTGAACATTTCTTTAATGTTTTTGCTAACGTTCGCATTAACAAGAAAAATGTTTTTAAACCATTTTTAAAAATTGAAGTTTCAGAACGTTCAGAAATAACTTTTCCATAGCTTAATCAAAAGCTTTTAGATCATATTTTTATTAGCTGGCAGCAAGAGTAAAGCACATGCAAGATTCGACAGGGTTAGGGTTCGCTGTTAGCATGTTGCTAAGCTAACAACACAGTGCTCTAACTCCTAAAGGAGTAAAGGAAACATGCAATGCTGCTGTAGAATCTTAGCTCTCGTAGGAGGCATAATCCTGCTAAATGTCTTTTGGAACAGCCTTAGCATCAGAAGTTTAGTTTTTATTCCAGCTGGGACTCTAAAGTGTGTGGTTGGTAAAGAGGAGCTCATGGTATAAGAGTAGGTTAGTTTCTCCTTCACCGCTGCAGGCGAGATGGAGAGTAGTTAAAACTCAGAGGGCCTTGATCTATTAGCGTCACTGGCAGGATTTCCTACCACTTCCACAACATAAGCAATGTGCAACCTGAAATTTAATGTGTTGAATTTAAAAGTTCCGTTTCAGAGTGTGAAATTGAAAAGATGTCACTGTCATTGATCAGCATGACAAAAGGTAAACACATTTATTTTTGCTCTCTTCGACTCTGTGCAAATTCAGACAAATTAGACTGAATAATGATGCAACTTAAAAATGATTTAACTTTAAACACCGGCACTTGAGTGAAGAAATGTTGCCTTTTTCATTAGTCATAAAGATGGCTGACTGGAGGGCTGTGCATTGGCCATCCAGTAGATCCAGTAGCAGTTTATCTCCGGCTCAAGTTGTTTTTGTGTGGTGTAGTAAAGTGGTTAAACAATAGTTTGTAGGTTCAAACCCCACGAGGGACCCTGTACACAAGTCAACTAAATCGGCCAAAAATTAACCGACATTCCAAACCTGTTATTCCATAGAAAACTAAAGGAGATATTTTGAAGAATGTTCACGCTGCTCTTTTCCATTCAATGAGCAGAAGTTGTTAAAGTCTTGATGAAACTGAAGCAATGGCTACGTTTACATGCACCCAAATAATCCATTTGTAATCGGACTGATGGCTTAATCGGATTGAAAAATGTTCATGTAAACACCTTAATCAATCCGAATGAGCTCGATCCGAATGAAATTTCGATCGGATTGGAAGGGGTGGTTTATTCCTTTTCTAATCCGATCCAACAGCAAAAAATTACCATGTAAACGCTTGAATCCGACTACTTTCTCAATCGTATTCAAAAGTCTCTGGGGCACATTACTGCGTAATGCGTGTCAACATTGCACTGCACAAGTTCACGTTCACGTCTTTAGTTGTAAAGATGTATGCCAACAGGCAGTGGCGTAGCTGTATTCCTTCGTCATAATATTGGAAATCTTTCCGTTTTAAAACAAGAAGGGGAGCCAATGGATATCACACAAGAGGCAACGTGCAAACTTTGCACAAGAGTTATTTATGCCGGTGAAAAAGTCTCAACCTCGGTCAGTATTCACTACAGAAATTGAAAGTAAAAAGTGACGGAGCTGTCTGGCGCTGCATTAACGGAGCATATTCTCTCAGAGATTAATTTCAACATAAAATGCTGATAACGGTATATAACTGTCTAAATTTATTCCATTATTTCTCTTGTGGCCATACATATAGGCTAGTGAAACAAATGAGAATAATAGTATTTCGTGTAAACAGGTTGTTTTTTTTTTAAATTTTCATTGATGACAATATTATAGCCTACACTCTTAATAATTTTAATTATAGGCCTATAATTCATTGTATAAGACCTAAATGTTTAAATCATTTTCAAAGATAGCTAATCTTATATTATCCTCAGAGCACGTCAGTTATGCGGTGATGTGCTATGAAATTATTGCGGGGCAAATTTATTATAATATTAATTTAATAATGAAAGAAAAAAGCCTAACCTAATAGTAATGTAACAGGCCTACATTAATTGGAAATGCTAAATCCTCTTGATATTGCCAAGATTTGATGCTTTTGACAGTATCTCTGGCTATGATCATCGTCTGTTGACGCAACCCGGGTTACCGCAAGTATGAATGATGTGACGTCACACACGCAGAGAGCGTATGCAAAAGTTTTAAACGGAATGTATATAAAACACATATAAACGGATATTTGAATCAGATTACAATGTTTAGAGTACATGTAAACAGATCTGCAATCGGATTCAATTCATTCGGATTGACGAAAATTGGTGCATGTAAACGTAGCCAGTGACTGATCTTTTCTTCCTTATTGTGACATACACCGATCAGGCATAACATTATGAGCACTGACAGGTAAAGTGAATAACACTGATTATCTCTTCATCACTGCACCTTTCAGTAGGTGGGATATATTAGGAAGCAAGTGAACATTTTGTGCTCAAAGTTGATGGGTTAGAAGCTGGAAAAATGGGCAAGTGTAAGGATTTGAGCAAGTTTGACAAGGGCTAGATGACTGGCTCAGAGCATCTCCAAAACTGCAGCTCTTGTGGGGTGTTCCTGGTCTGCAGTGGTCAGTATCTATCAAAAGTGGTCCAAAGAAGGAGTGGTGGTGAACCAGCGACAGGGTCATTGGCGGCCAAGGCTCATTGATGCACGTAGAGCGAAGGCTGCAACAATGCAATGGAGAATATGGGGAACATATGGTGTTTTTTTTTTTTTTTTTTTTTTTTTTTTTTGGAACATTCAAGCATGAAAACCTATTCTCATTAGCATATGCATCTATTTAAATTCATCTAGGTAACCACAATGTCCCTTGTTCAATCCATGCCAGCAGTGAGATACCACTGTGACTTTGAGCAAAGCTCTTTAACCCCGGGTTACAGCAAGTGGATCGTTCTTGTAATAAGTTTATGGCGCTGTTCTATGAAGCATCACATAAACGTTCCACTGGCCCAAGAATATCGATCATGAGTGTCATATCACTTTCATAAAACAGTTCTATAAAGTAGTAGTTAATATCGAGTGACATTTCCAACCCAATATGGCCAGTTATATTATTTTTGCTTCGCCAACAAAAATGGTTTACAATGTTGTGATCTATAGAATTGTAATTCTAGGTAAGAGAAGTGATGCAGTGAAACATTTCAGTGCTCAGACAGCGACACTCGTCCTATTAAATTACTGGGCCAGAACTAAATGTTATATTATAAGATCGTGTTGACAGCGCTGAGCTAGAAACTGCTTTCTGGAGACCACCAGCTGCTATTTTAGCAAGTGGCTGATTTATTGTTTTTTGTTTGGATATAAACTCTTGTTTCTCCTCCATCATCTCTGTCCAGTCTTTTGTTGTCTTTTTGTTTTTGGTTGGCTTTCAGTGGGGCAGCAGTAATCCTGAATTCATCACTACTGTCAAACCTCTATCACACACGCCAGCAGTTGTGAAATGTCCGTGTGATACTTCATCTTGACAGGAAGAGAATGCCTTTCATTTCCTTTCAAACCGGCATATCCCAGAAACACCCCACTCCACAAACACACATACTCATATCTATAAAACACATTTACTTGCAATTCAACAGCAAATATTGTCATCAGCATTCAGAGAACAGAAGATCAATATTGAACAGAATATGCTTTTTGTGGCCCTCGGTTGGGCTGTTACACCGTTATTGCTTTTTCATTGTGGTGATATTGCTTTTTGTTGTTGTGATATGGTTTTTATTAGTTGTGGGGTACAAAGAGTTTCTTTAGCCCTGTGTCAGTCTAAATGAGTAATGTGTTGTGTTCAACTCGCGCTTTCAGCAGGAACTTTAGCCAAAGTCCTTTTTAAAAGGAAAACTTTGCCTAAACATGAAAACACCATTTACTCATGTTGTCATATTTGTCTGATAATCTTTCCTCCATTAAAAAACACAATATGCAAATTCATACAAGAATTGTTTTACGAAAAAGGCAGTTTAAAGCATGTAGTTTTGGTGTATCACGCTCAAAAAAAGACAAAATGCACCATAATTGCACCATACAAGTAGTCTACTTGATGTACACTAGATTTGTTGCAAAATATCAGTATAGTTATCATGTCAATACTACACGTATTGTAAATAATCTAGTGGAAGTAACTGTCCAGCTGGTTTCCAGTCGTCATAAAACTGAAAAAAAAAGATGAAGATTTCCATAGAAACACCCCGGTTTGCAGGAAGTGCCAATCGACAGGAGGTTCTTTCTCTGCGCTTTTGTACAGTAATGGTAACAGACTCCCTCTTTGCCTCCCTACATTGGCCAAAAAATAGATGACACAAAATAATATAATATGGTATTATATAATATATAATAAGATAATAGTGTAGTGAAAATCTGATATTGTGACAGCCTTAATTCAAAGTCTTCTGATGCCATATGATATCTGTGTGAGGAACAGACACAAATTTAAATCATTATTTAATGAAAATCTCAAAGCCTACTTGCAATTCTACATATCACTTTGTGCTTTGCATCCTTTTTTACGAGAAACAAAAAACAATGTTGCTATCATTGGTGTGTTTTTGATGTAAAACCCAGTGTGATCCATCAAGTGTACATATGCAAGCGCGCAAAAGAGATATGTTATCTAGCTACCTAGTTTGTTCCTCACAAAAAGGCTAAAAAAAAAAAAGTATTTATTCAGGTTGGTCCATCTCATTTTCATGCATGTTCTGTCTGAAGAAAAACTAAATGAAAATGTATTTATAAGGCAATTTTTCCATTGTAATTAAACAATGAGATTTTCTTGTTTTTAGCAGGCATGTTGAACTTTCATGTCAGATCTGGAGTTTATGGGTTCTGTTGGTCTTGAGTTTAGCAAACCAAACTGTTGGAGACAGAATCCTTCTGGGCTGTCACATCCTTTTTTTTCGGTTGGTCTTCCAGTCTGCAAGAGAAATAGGATTTGGTTTGTGAATATGTGCAGATAAAAAAGACACAGACAGAGAAATCCAGGATTGAAACACCTCGGCTCAGTAGACAAATGGAGGATGAGATGCTTATGGATGGATCAGTGTCGGATCTGTGAAGACGTGTGTGCTGTGAGAGTACCAGTTTGTGTGAGAGAAAATAGTACAGTATTGATGGGCTAATGAGCTCTACATGCTCTCTTTATACTGCATTTCACTCAAACTGACCCAAAACTTAAAAATAAAGGCTTTATGGTTCCATGAAGAACCTTTAACATCCATAGAACCTTTCCATTCCACAAAAGATTCTTTATAAGGTTATTTTTAAATTTTTAAGATGTTCTTCACACCAAGACAAAAATAGTTCTTCTGTGACATCACTGCGAAAAACTAAGCTTTATTCTTGGGAGTGTATACTTGTGTTACCCTTGTGTCTGCTCACACCTCTGCTGTTAATTTTATGCCCTTCTAAATATAAAGGAGTGGAAAGTTGTGTTTTCAGGTCAGAGATATATAGAGAACCTTCAGCTGCAATTCTCATTTGTTAGCAAAAGCAATGATGCAAGTGTGTGTTTGTGTGTCACCTAATTAGAGAGAACCTGAGTTGTACCTTCTGGATGGATTCCAGGGCTTTGCTGTGGTTGCAAGGGTTTTGGGATGGTTTCTTTTTGGCACAGACAAAAGACCCCAATGCCAAGTCTTTGATATTCTGTGTGGCTTGGGAGGGACATTTCTATGACATCCCTCAGTCAATGTGAGTCGTTTCATTACATGCCTGTTAGGAATTTCATTCGTAGAAAACCTGAACATGAATTGATGCGGCTCAAAAATATTTAAGAAATACTTGCCTTATGTACAAGAGGTTGTACAAATATTGTTTGACTAACATCTTTTAAAATAATTTAAAATGCCATCTGTTTGTCAGTAGATGTACACTACTGTTCAAAAGTTTGATTGTTTTGAAAGAAATCAATACTTTTATTCAGCAAGGATGCTTTAAATTAATCCATAGTGACAGTAAAGACATTTACATTGTTTAAAAAAAAAAAAAAATCAATTTTAAAAAGCCATTCAGTGGAACTGAAAGCTGAAAGAAATGAGCCTCAAATCATCATATTAGAATGATTTCTGAAGGGACGTGTGACACTGAAAACTGTAATGTTGCTGAATGATGCTGAAAATTCAGATTTGATCAAAGGAATAAATTAAACTTTACTATATATTCACACAGAAAACAGCTGATTTAATTTATTTCACCATATTACACAATGTATGTTTTATACAGACCCCAAACTTTTGAACAGTAGTTTATATGAGTACAGTGCACAGCATAAATGAGAATATACCTTCTGTATAAATACAAAAGATGTATTTTCTTTATGATCACTAATACAATTCATGGAAAGATGGCAAAACTACAATGTATTAAACATATACATAATAAAAACTGAAAAATATGTCATTAATAGCCATAAAATAAGTAAATTAGCCAATTTTGTTTAAATTAAGGATTGCAGAAATGAGTACACCCTAGATTTAATTCAACAAATGTATAATATTCTAGCACTTAGTATGCCCTCCATAATTTTGAATATACTGCTCTGACCCTTCTTGGCATGGAGTGTACAAGTTCATGAAAAATCTGTCCTGTTTAACGCCTGGATGATGAGCTCCTTAAAAGCCCTGATCTTTAATGGGGAGTGTTGCTCAACCACAGGCGCTCAAGAGTGTTAAGATTGAGTGCAATACATGTCCACAGAAGGTTTTTCACCTTGGGAGAATGCATATCCTCATTGTCATGTTGAAAAAATGCCCAACAGTGCTGGGAATGAGGAAAGGGTAACATCTTCTGTTTCAAGGTTGTGTATTAAATTACACAGTGGAGTGGGAATTCATGACAGCATTGATAAAGCACAACTTCCTCACACCTTCATTAAAGGAGTGAATCTGTACATTCTTAAGACAATGCATTTGAAGTTTCCCTGACATAACTAAAGAGTTGTAACTAAGCTAGCGTAGGAACATACATACAATACAGGAATACTCTACATACATATAGTGAAACGGCTAAATAGGCTCTACCAATGCTACACAGCAGTTTAATACTAGGGGTTCAAACCACTAGTGACTCTCAGCATTTATTGTATTAAAGTTGCTTTGAACAATTGCAAATCCACATCCATCATCTCTCTTCCTCTTCTTTTCAGACCACCTCAGGAGAAGACATGCGAGATTTCACCAAAGTCTTAAAAAACAAGTTCCGCTCGAAGAAGTATTTCGCGAAGCACCCTCGCCTGGGATACCTGCCCGTCCAGACCGTCCTAGAAGGAGACAACATGGAAACGTAAGTATCTTGAAGGATAATAAAATGTTTCTGTATGCATGCAATATCTGCAGTTGCAATTGTTTCAATTTGATCTTCAGGCTCTGGTTTTCTGCCACCTCCAATCATTAACATTCTTCATCCGGAGAATTTTTACAGCCTTCACACAATGAGGTTATTCACGTTGCAGGGTTTGAAAAACTATCAAGAAGTGTGAGGAGTGACCTACTTATTTATTTTCTGAGTAGAAGTATTGAATTCTGATAAATAGACAGTTTTTTTTTTTTTTTTCCTTTTTTTTTTTTTTCCATTTCTGCAGATGAGGGAGTCAGAATTGTGAGATAAAAGTTGCAGTTACCGTTTTTAATTTTTTATTCAGTGGTGGAAACAAGCTTCCATATGAATGTTTTGAAATTGATTGCATGTAATGTTGCGTTCCATTTCAAGTCAAATGGGAAATACTTCTACTTGATATCTCTGATGTAAAGATGTGAAAATGAAGTGAAATGCCAAGGCTTCCATGTTTATATTTAAAACCTGATGCATCATTATTTGCATTATTATAAACACTTTCAAGCCTTTGCTAAACATGTTTTTATTATAGAGTACTTAAGAAATAATTAGCTTCAAAATGGCTGTTGCCTTTCACTGGTGACATGCAACGCCTTCTCAGGGAAGATGGCCATTTAATTTCTACAAGACTATAAGTTGTAAGTCCAACATTAAATAGCTTTTCCACGCAGTAGGAAATTCCGACTTTCTGAATTGAATGATACGCCACATTAGCATCAAGCCAGCGGCCTCAGACACTGCACCCTGTGTCTGCTCAGAGCTGATGTTCAGATATTGTTGACATGTCTCGCAGATTTGTGCAGATTTCCTGTCTGTACAGAAACGTTGATATATCTTGAAATATCTCTATCACTCAAATAATATCTGCCATCTAGATTCAAGCTCTGTTCCAAAACCTAGAACCTAGATCATATAAGCGAAATTTCAGCGAAATTTTGTGTGTCAGTCAGTGTAGCTGTGTATGAAGCATTCTGGTGGTCTTTTTGGCTTTCTGGAGGTCTGTTCGATCTAACTTTAACATGAGCAAAATCTGTGTGAAACTCCCAGATTCCTATCGAAATGACTGGATTTTGCCCACAAAATTTGCTGTACTGTAAATGTGATGCGCTGAATTTGAGCGCACATTAATGCACCATCATAACTCACATAAAACTTCATAAGTGATTGCTTCTGAATGCTATGAACAAATATATGTGCCACCCATATCGCATCTCTGAATTTCGATCGAGTATGAATTTAGCATGTTGCTAAGCTCACAAATTCTAGTGTATGGCTTAGTTAGTTTAACAACATGCCAATAAATACACAGTATAATGTTGTTGTCAAGCAGAAACCTCTTATCTCCATATTTCATCTTCTTTTCATAAATCATTACCATTGGTCAACCTTAACATCTGTCTGTGGGTTTTGCAAATATGTTAAATATTTGCAAAACCCACAGACAGATGTTAAGGTTGACCAATAGTAATGATTTATGAAAAGAAGGTATTAAAAAGTATGAATGAAAGGTGAACCAATGAAAGGTATTAAAAAGTACTTGTGACTAAACCTCGTAACTTGAAACTCGTAGCTTGATTTTGGTAAAATGTTAATAATATTTCAGTGGTCCACTTTAATGATTAGTTGGCATGTACTTGCAAAGATACTTTTAGTTAGTAGAATGTCTAAATTGAACCATAAAAATAGTGTTACAAAATATAATGTCACATGCAAGTGTGCAACTTTTCTTTTTTTTTTTTTTCCTTTTCATGAAAGGTAGCATTTTTGGAGATAGAAAGTTTCCACCTGAAGGCGACAATGTTTAAAAACACTGCACACACAAATATTAGATTTTATTTTATTTATATATATATATATATATATATATATATATATATATACACACACACTAGGGGTGTAACAGTACATGTATTTGTCCCGAACTATCATGCTTTAGAATAATATCTCGCGTAGCATTACATTTACCTCAGGTAAGTCATTTAATGTCCACAGCATGTTAGTTCACTAGAGGAGCATTTCACTAAATATATGCACTATATTAGCTCATATATTCATTATTTTTACTTTACCTTTTAGTAATGTCTTAATTATTTCATATGTGCTTAAATAAATTTGTCATGAAAACAAGTTATGACAGTAACTGTGTAAAAGATTGATTCAAAAATAATTTTGTAATTAGATTTAGAAGTTAATGCAAAACCTGCCTTGTGCAATTAACGATTTTTTTTTTTTTTTTGGGCGTGTGTTGATTATTATGGCTAAAAATAAATAGCAACTGAATTTAATAGTTTGGGCTGTTGTTAACTGTAACCTTTAATATTATATTAATGTGCAAGAAAGGGCTCCCTGTATATAGTTTACAGCATTAGCTGAGATAGATATTTTTTATTTTATATCAACAAATTGTTCAATAAACCACTGTTTAATAAAAAAGAAGAAATATGAAGCAATTTTATGTTTAGATATATATACACACACACACACACACATTTATAACACTTTACTTTTGTGGCAAAGTTGTCTGCCATATTAGACGGATTTTTCCACTGAATTTGTCGCAATACATTTTCTGCTAAAGATACATGTGATGCTGTCTTAGAATTTGAACAAAAGAAGGTATCTTGGAAGGCAGCACGATTATGCAGCCTGTCTTTTGGAACAGCCTCTGCTTTGGGAACGAGCCTACTGTATGATGTCTTAAAATGCCGCCCTAGGCAGTTCAGTGTTTTTGGAACAGAGCCTAAGTGTGGCCAATTTATGAAAATAGAAAGTTATGCAGTTCCCACTTCTCTTCTGCCTTATCTCCATACCACCGTTGATTAAGGCACTTCTGGTTTTCCAGTGGGACCATTTCATGAATTTGTGTCAGAAAGAGGCTTCTGCTAAATGACAGGGAACTGTAGATGACCCATTTCTTCAGTTGGTGCTGATTATAAATCCCCATGAGCAGAGCCGAAATGACTGCTTGCATCGCACAGGCTTCCTGTCGCTTCACGTTAGCGTGACATTCAGCCGATCTGAGCGCGCTGTGCTTTCAGACCATTATATGTAACGTTTGATTTTCAGGTTTCTGAACAGACATGCTGCGGTGTGCAACAGCATGAGTTGACTCCAACGCCACGTGTCAGATTTAACAAAGAGTGATGACCATGGTTGAAATATATTCCTAGTGGTTTCCAAGAGGAAAATGAAAGCGTGCAGTGTTTGGTTTTCTTGAAATTCAGAAGCGCCAGGGGATATTGACCGACTTTTATTAGAGAGCTCGTGTTTGTTGACTCTGTCAGCACTAATTTACAGAATCCCTCATTACTTTGAGTCCAGCACTCTGTACATAGTGATACAGCAAACCAGCCATTTAACAGTCTAGATAACTGGATCGTTTTATTTTTGACATGGCTCATATTTCTCCCTCTTCAGCCGCATTTTCTTTCGCCCTCAAAGTCAATATGAAATCATAATGGACTCTTTTTACTTTCTCAATACATTTTCCTGGTCAAACATATCATCAGTGCACATTATTCCAAAGGGGGGAAAAAAGTAAAATTAACATTGCATGGTTAAGATTTTAGATTAGGGTCCAATTCACACTATTATCTAACTATTAACTACAACTTTTGCCTCAATAAACTCGTAATTACTGCTTATTAATAGTTAGTAAGGTAATTAAGTTTAGGTTTTGGGTAAGATTAAGGGATGTAGAACATGGTCATGCAGAATAAGGCATTAATATGTGATTTATAAGTACTAATAAACAGCCAATATCCTCATAATATGCATGATAATAAGCATCTAGTTAATAGTGAGAATTGGACCCTAAACTAAAGTATTACCCATTTTTTTAAAGTCACCATGAATCTAAAATTGACAGTTCTTATTTTTACTTACTAAAATCTTGCCATTAGCTTACACAGTTTCGTAATGTTGGTTAACATGAATGTAATAAAGATTACAGCAATAATAGTAAATAATGATAGATTAGTACAAGAAGTGTTGTGTTGAGATTTTGAGATCCAGTCAATTCCTAACAGATGAAAGCCCCACTCTCAGAAGTATGACACATTACTGAAGTTAAATGAGCCACGAATGCCATTTTAGGTTTGCTTTTGCTCTGTAAAACAACTTTTACACACTATTAAAATGATATAAAAAGACACTTTTCTTGGCTTGACTGACCTTCTTACAAAAAAAAAGAGTTTGTAAGTCACTCATTGTGTCTAAGAGTCTCGTCCTAGACCTCTTGACTCCACATCAATTGTGAAAAAGGACAAAATGCCTCAATCTTGCAGTGTGACGGAAATGGATATGGATATGGATATGGATATGGATGGAATGCCCCTGCTCTACGATTTTATTAAAAAGGCAAACATGAACCGATCTAACCTTGAATTTCTCATCTTGCAATTATCGTCTCATCTGCTGTATGGTCTCCTTTAAAAGAAAAATATGACACTTTTCATCATCTCCAAAAGAAACTAAAGTTCACTAGGGTCTCCAGCAAATTAAACTTGTCCCTGTCGAGTCAGAGCAGAGCGTTTGATCTTCTGTGCTTTGCGCTATGTGCGATTAAAGTTTCACTTTAAAAGACGCTGAAATGGAATTAAAATAAATGAAAGATTAAAGATTGGGTTGGAAATCTGATCCTAGTTTTGAGGCCAAACGTTGCTCTGTGTGTGTGCAAAACAGATGCGATTGATGCTCACAAGATGCTTTATTAAAGGGATCATCATTTACTCACCTGTATGACTTTTTCATGCAAGTCAAAACTAGGCCTATATCAGAATGTTCATGCTGCTCTTTTCCATACAATGGAAGCATAGAGTGACCAGGGCCAAAAAAGCCCCATAAAGGTATACATTTTTCATTGCTCTCTCTCACTCATATGTTAGATCCCAAGTCTGTTAAAGTTTGATGGCATCCTCTTCACTTTCATTGTGTAGAGAAGAGAAGCCTGGATATTATTTGAAATTTCTTCTTTTAAGAAGTCATTCAGGTTTGAAATGACATGACAGCCAGTAAATGATGGCGAAACTTCATTTTTGAGTAACACGTTACTAATCATTCTATGAATCCAGAATTGCAGAAATCTCAATATTCTGCATTGCCCCCTACAGTAATGGAGGAGTATTTCAGCCAGGACACATCCACATCTTTAACCGTGTTTTCACCGCAGGAACTTTCTCCAGGAACTAGGGGCTTTGGGGTGGTACTCGGTGTGTTTCGACCGGGTCTAAATGTTCCAGTAAAAGTTTCCAGGAAAAATTTCCCCCTCAGAAAGTTCCTGCTCACGAGGTAGTGCTTTTTCAGGAACTTTCGGGGGTGGGACTTGGGTGCTGAACATGCTGATTTGTTGAGTCCACGCAGCATTTTGATTGGTTGACTCCACGCACCATTTTTTAAGCCTGTTGCGGTGCACGCAGTAAGAGCGGAGGATGAAATCCAGCAGGAACTGGAAAGTCGCACGTAGTCCTCCGTCAGTCCTACGCTGGATTAATTTGCCTAATCTACATGGTAATTTAGGCCGCGAAGTTCCTGGGAAAAATTCCGGGTAATTTCAGTGGAAGCGCGGCTTTTGTTGTCTGGATCTGACCTCCACATTGTGTGACCTCTGACCTTAAAAAATCTGTTCCTTCCTCCCCCTACCCCCCACTCCCCCTCCTTCCCCCTTGTTCTTGTTTTTCTTTCTCCCTCCTGCAGTCCGGTCACTCTCATCAGCATGTGTCCGGAGCAGTATGAGTGAGTATCTGCAGTCAGCCATCAGTACAGCATGCTGCTCACATCAATGCACGCACGGAATGGCAGATCCACCTGCACGTCCCCCTCCACCCCCTTTTGTTTTTTAGAACTTTTTTTTTTTTTTGTCTAACCTTCTTCCTCAGTTTGTCCGTCCCAGTAACACATGGCCTGCACTGTAGATCATCAGATACATTTCATGTTTAGAACCATGTTTGTCGTTGATGTATTTTTGAGTGTGTTTTTGTTTATGCTTGTGTTTTTGTTTGTAGGCTGTCTCCGTCTCCACAACTCCCTCATGACGACACGCATTCACAGATAGGGAAGTACGCCAGCAGGTCAGTATATCTCACAGTACACAAACCACACTGATGTCATGCTGCGTCCCTGTGACTTTAGAAGTACCGTACTTACAGTGAAAACTAGGGCTGCCAATCATTTAAATATCAAATAATCAAATTAATTTATTGATGTGCAGCATGTATCTGTATTTGCTGTGAAAAACGGGCTACACTTTAGTGACGACGTTGGTGTAATTACACAAAAAAGCACATGTGGAATATTAATTAACTACATGTGCTTACTATAGCAGGGGTGTACAAAGAAATGAATGAAAAGTGAATCACACGTGTTGCGCAATTGACTCTTCGCCGGCAGTTTGATTGACAAGCGATCTAACCAATCATAACGCCGAATCCGCCATTTTGTCCGACAAAGCAGTCAGGAGTTAGAAGATTAACCTCGGTGGACTTGAACTTGAAAAATGGTGTGTATTGACGTCTTTCCGTGTTTGAATTCTTTCTCATGTTCGTTCATGTTTTTTTTGATGCTATAAATTGACTAGTAGAGATGATCGGTTCACGAGCCGCTTGAGATGAGGCACTACAGCAATCTGTCACGACACATTAAAGAGCCATTTTTATTCTCGAATTTATAAAAAAATTACACAAAAAAATTACAAAATTGGCCTCTGCTTTCCTTCTCTGCATACCGTAGCATTACGTTATTATGACGTAACTACTATTAGTCCAAATTTTTTGTACTAACTATTAGCAATTAATAAAAAATTATTTAATTACTCTTTAGTTGACAATGACTAAAGTACTAATATTTTTTGTAATTTCTGAATACTTTCATGTTCTCTGACATCATTAGCATTAGTAATTCCAGTACTTCCGTCATGACATGAAGGCAGCATGAGATCAGCTGTCCTCGCGCTGTCACAATGCATCACCGCAGGGCCAGAAATATGAAAGCGGTGACAGATGAGCAGTATAAATGCACACATGCCCGTTAGACCTCTGGCTCTCTGCCGAAGCCAATTTAATCTGGTGCCACATAGAGTATATTATGCGTGTATCAATTCGATTTACACCTGCTCAAATAAAAAAATAAAAAACATACTACGCATGCACAAACGCACCAACTGCCTCCAGTGCTGACCTTCTACCCATAAAGACTCGAAAATGGATTTTCACCCTCAGCTAGATTTTCTCAATGTCACTATCACACACACAGGCAGTTATTATGGGATTGTGAATATAGACTACGACTGAAGCCTCTATCCCATTATAGGAACTCTATGAGACTGTAATCCATCGGGAGTCTTCAGTCCTGTGAGTGTGTGTGTGTGAAAGTAAAGCTCTTTACTCTAGCACTATCTGCAATCCAGAGTTATTCAGAATTTGGGGGCACATCTTGAGTTTACAGTTTTATAGTTTTATATTCTCATTGATCACTTAGTGCATAAATAAACATTCTCAGCCATGGTGGAGCCTTGGAAGTACACAAATCCATACCCTGCATCCTTTTAACACTGTAATACTGTCAGGTTGGTCTCATATTGGTCTCGATTTCTGTTCGATCAGGTTGGCCCAGATGGAGCGCTCCAACGGCTCTCTGCCCACCGACAGCAGCTCGGCCACTGGAAGCATGTGAGTCTCCAAATATACACATAGTGTAGTCTTCATCCTGAGTCTACCAGTTTTGTTTGTTTTTTTCATTTCGAGTCTATGTTTGAACTGAATACATTGGTGAAATTCTGGTGAATCAGCTTAAGGATTTGGGGAAAGTTGTATGTTTTATGTCACAAGGTGAAAAAAGCTGTAACATATAGTCTTAATGTTTCAAACGTTCAAGGTTAGGATGTTCTGAGAAGAATGTGAGTTCTTCTCCACATTAAATTAATAATTAATTAAATAATTATAAAATAATTTAAATAATAAAATGTGATTTATTTTTTTATTTTTTAATATAATGGATAAATAATTCTTCAGCTATTAAATCAAAATTAAAATAAACTATGGTAGCATTTACATGTTTGCTTAACACCCTGTTTCTGTTGTTTAGATTAATATTTGCTGCTATGAAGGATTTAATCTAATGTTTATTTCTATTTTTATTTTGTATTGCATTTGTTTGTTATTAGAATAACAGTTGTCGCAAGAGGGAGCTATTTGTTATTTGAATTGCTCATTATATCTATTGCGCTTAAAGGGACAGTTCACCCAAAAATGACAATTATCCCATGATTTACTCACCCTCAAGCCATCCTAGGTGTATATGACTGTCTTCTTTCAAACAAATACAATCAGAGTTATATTAAAAAATATCCTGGCTCTTCCAAGCTTTATAATGGCATTGAATAGTGTCTGAGATTTTGAAGCCCAAAAAACACATCCATCCATCATAAAAGTAATCCATACGGCTCCAGGGGGTTAATAAAAGCCTTCTGAAGCGTAAAAAAAAATAAATAAATCCATATTTAAAACTTTATAAACTATAATCACTTGCTTCTGGCAACAGCCGTCTGCGCGATCATGAGAGAGTCGAGTTCTGGCAGAAGAGTCACCTCTGACCCGATGTATCTCCTCTTCTCTTATATCATAATCCTCCGATATTTTTCCTTAAAACTTCTCGTTTTAGACTTCTAATTTGTGACCGGTGTTTTGTATTGCTGTATCTTCTGTGCTTTCTTGTTTATCAATTCTCACCTAAGCTTATGCTACGCCTACTTCATACATTCATTTTTGGGTGGACTATTCCTTTAAATACCGAACTGTCCTGCTGTAGTTTTGATTTGGGCCATTCGTGTGATATAGCTTTTGGTTTGCTAATTATAAATGCATGGGAATAAGTTGGAAAGAAGGAGCGTTTAACAGAGCAGACTAACTGGTTTCATGTGTGAATTAGGAGCAGTCTGACTGACCACAGTAATGACCCATATAAATGCAGACATCTTTTTTATTTGCTCTGGTGCAAGTGGAGTCTGGATCAGACCCTTCAGGTCTCAGTGCTGACAGAGATTCAAAAAGAGAGACAAAGAGATATGGAGAGATAGTGTAATAGAGAAAGATGAGTATGAAATAGACTTCTATTCAAACAGTGGGTCTGTGAAATGTGAGTCAAGGTTTCTTGAACTAAAGCAGTTTCTCAGTTTCTTACCCTCTCTCCTGGACTTTAAATTAAACAAGATGAATTTGCTGCTGTACCTTTAAGACATTTGTATGTAAATTACCTCAACTATGATCGGTCGAGTTTTTAGTCGAATCACATATGATGAGAAAAAAAAGACTGGATATAATAATACATATAGACAACATGTTTTGTATTGTGTTTTATCTGATTTACACACAAATGACTCTTGTTGTTTTAATAAATCACTCAAAAAGTCTCATTAATTTGCAACTAATCGGTTTAAATCAGTGTAACGAATGACTCACTGAATCCTTCTGACTCACTCAGACAATGTGTAGTTCGAGACATTCACAAAAGAGTTTTGTTTAAATAAATTCTTTTAATAAAACAATGGTGGTTATACCAAGAAACACTGATTTCTGAATGAAATCAGTTTTGCAGTTTAGTCTCAATACATGGTCTTTGTGTATCGAGGGGGAGTTTTGAGTTGTTAATGTCTCTGTTTCAAAAAAGGCACAAAGACGTCCTGTTTTCTATCATCTGACCCCTATAAGGTTGGGAACAGTGAAGGGACTCTGATGTTTCATTTCTCTGCGTGATGAAAGAAATGAAAAGAAAGAACAGAAATAGATAGACGGAGGGCAGCGGTGAGAGGAATCAGACTCGCTGCTGATCTTTATCAAAGAAATGAACTTCCACTAGCGTTCCACATGCACACACATTCATTCACTCTCACATACCGTATGTACGCATGGCTTCATGTTGCCCGTGACTTCTGAACTCTTTATAAGATTGTTTTAAAGGAAACTTATTACTAGAAGTATCAATGCAGTGACCGAGGCAGCGTAGGATGCTTGGAATCTAGTTCACTAAAAAGCCTTCCAGCTCTGGACCTGAGTGGATGGTGACACACACACACACACACACGCACACAGTCAGCTCCTATGAAGCACATTACTAAAGAGCACACAGTCTCACAAAGAAAACAATCACATTCACACAAAAATCTCATATTTCTGCCAATATATCATGTGCATGTGTTCATTTTACCCTTGAAGATTTCCCCAAAGGAAGTTTTGTCAGATTTAGCTCAATTCTGGGGATAAATTTAAACCCAAAGTGTAGTTAAATAAACCAACCCCCACGAACACTCATTTAACTCTCCCCACCAGCGTTTTTTAATTTAATTAAATATTTTATAAAGTTTCCAGCATTTTTTCCATCATTTTTTCATCAAAATTTCATGGCCCCAATGCAGAATATTTTGTTGTATGAATAACTGAATATATATTTTGGACAAAAAGCTGAGAAAATAGCTTTTGTCAAAGAATTGTCCGGATCAATTCAGAACAATCATCAAAACAAGGATGAAGTTAAATCACATTCACCAACACCCCCAAAGCTTCAGTCATGTATCTCTCCTGGGTCGATATTTCATTCAGTAACGTTAGGAAGTTTTTATTTATATGCTGTTGAACAATTGACAATTGCATTAGATTACATGCATGTAAGCAATTCTTCTATCTCTTGTTTCTGCTTCTTCTTCACTTGTGTTTTGATCCGGAGATTCTGTATTATTTCAGAAGATGTGTAATAGTGGTCCCTACCATATAACAGTGGAAAAACTGATTGCCAGAAAAACTCGTCAGTGGCGGGGAAAGAGTTAATGAGAGCGATTATCGCTCAAAGCCGATGATAGACATCCTGACTTGTAATGAGCAATCATCCTCGTGTTCCTCAATCTTTACCTGCAGGTTTGTCCTGTCAGAGCACGTTTCCCATTGAGAGTGTGTGTGGTTGCACACGGTTTCATCAGCATTGCAACTATGACGTTAATGAAGATTGTCAGATGGTGGTCAGTTTTACCAGGACGGGAAAAAAATGGATGTATTGTGACTTTACCGCTGTGTAAATAGCGAGTTTCTGTTTGCTGACAGTTTGTAAAGTGGTGTTAAAATAATCTTATTAGCATCCCTCATAAATCTAATTACTTCTGCTGTCTCTTTCTCTTCCCTGTCTCTCCTTCTGTGTTTTTCTTCGGGTCGCTCTAAGTAGATGGAACTAATTCCATTCCTCCTGGTGTCCCGCTAACACCTTGTTTATCTCTGTACCTAATGCATTAGCACACTCTTCAACATCATATATTTGCTTGTGTGTGTGTCTGAGATCTAGAGAGAGAAGTGAGTGTGTTTTCATTATAATGTTTGTGATGGATTGGTTTGTAATGGCATTATCTGTTGGGTTTAATTGAGTGCAGGAGGGAAGATTTCCCACTTGAAAATGCCATTAAACTCACTTGCTTGGTTTTATTGTTATTATTATTATTTATTTAATTAATTTTGGGGCTTTTGCCTCATCTCTATTCTACAGCTGTTCTAGAGTTTGATGAGAAATAATCATTGGAAAAGAGAGGGAATGGGATCAGGGCTGGATTCAAACCATAATTTGTCCAGAGCATTTGTTGTCAACATTGCTTCGTTTTTTGGTCTACTCTGCTCTGATTGGTCTGATGGCCCAGTCTGTTGTGATTTGTCTACTCTGCTCTGTTTGGTCAGATAGCCTAGTCTGTTGTGATTGGTCAAGTCTTACAGCATGTGAGGAAAACCAAACAGCCATTACCATATCTGAATTTGATACACAGTGATACGAACAGTAACAATAGTGCTGGTTTTACTCTATCAATTCGAGCCCGAGTCGTCAGTCCATCAAAGAGGATTTCCTTTGGCAATGCAGAAAACACTATTTTTCTTGATGTCAATAAAAAAAAAAAAAAAAAAACTCTTAGACATTGTTCACGGGCAGCCAATGAAAACCATAGGCTGGCATTATGCAAATTTGTTACAAACCTACGTAGGTTTGAGCAGAAAGTAAGACTGGAATTACTGAGGACTCGTTTCTGGCAGTTCTGAATCGGTTCTTACTTTTAGGAGACAATAACTTTATTGGTCATGCACTTTGATCATTGAAACATTGCAGACCTTTTACATTCACAAACAGCTGTACTACACCGTATCCTAACCAGACGCGACGCGAAAATGAGAAGAGATAAAATCAATCAAAAACCACAGCCAATCAGAAGAGAGTGTGGGCGGGCTCTCTCGGCAAGAGCACAGCGGACACAATGAAATGGGCAAGTACTTAGTAAAATTCATAAATATTACACAATTTAAACATTATTTAAAGTACATACGGAGTGACTAAACCAATCTTTGTCATAGAATACACTTGTTTGTTTGCATTGAGTTGACAGTTTGAACGTTCTTGTGCCCCATTTATTTATTTTCAAGATCTGAGGTGAATTAGCCAGTTTTCATTTTAGCTAAAAAGCTGGGAACACAGAATGATATTCAAACTCACGTTAGACACTTTTAACATTAAATAAAGCACATAAACAGTACCTGATATTATCATTGCCATACTTTGTGTTGCTGTTCCAGCCGCGACGTCACGGAGAAATCGAACTGTTTCTAAAATAGAATGTTCGCATGTGGCCGTCGTGGGTAGTTAGGACAAAAACTCTGATTAACATGGAAAAGATACCTTTTATCGCTTGTCGTGGCGTTGCGTCTGGTTAGGACACGCTGTTATACACTGCATGAAAGGTAATATCCAAAAACGCATATTATGCGTTACGCACTTAATTATGACCAGAATTTTTAGGGGAAAGAGGAGAAACAGGATCGGGACACATAATCATTTTGAACCTGCATTTCCCACGAGCAGCACAGCTCAGCGTGTCTGGGCCACATGCACTAACCACTATGCCACAGTTCTGACCTCTGTTTTCTTTCTCATTCAGTTTCGTCCTCCCCTTCACTTTCTTTATATGCATACTCATGTTAGCATTCTCATTTCCCATTCCTGTTGGCTCTGGGGTTTAGAGCTTATGAACTCTGTTTACACTCCAGCTGATCAATGCAGCCGATGCAGAATCACAGACACAAGCGGGACGTCTCCTTTACCCCTCCCTCTCTTCTCTCTCGTCTCGTCTCAGCCCTGCGGCGATATACAGCAGCTGCCTGATGTGAAATCTCATCTGCACAGAGAGAAGGGGAGCATGCGATCGCTTTGTCTCCAATTTGTGCCTCTCTTTCCGTTCTCTCCCTCGGTCCTGTGGGAGATGTAGGCAGTGATGTGGTTTTCTGTCAGTGCCTTGTTCTTCAGACTGCTTTCCCGCTCTGATTGAACACTTTCCAGATCTGTCTCTCCTCGTTCCAGTGTAATAGAACAAATACAAAGCTTTCTTCCTTCCCGGTGCTTCCTTCAAACCTGAGTTCCTGTTTTGAGCTTTCTGAAGAGAGGATTCTCCTCTTGGGTCCATCAGTCTGGACAGGTAAATCTGTTATATCTCAGTACATTTAGGCAGGCTGAACCTTTCTTTGTAGCTGATTGACAATTCACTGCTCTCTACAATACATACTGAGCAGTTCACACTTCATTTGGCTAAATCTGTTGACTTGAAGTCATCCAGATTAGGGGGTTCAAGAATGATGACACAATATATTGTAAATAACATAAATAAATATAAGATAAGTATTTTGACACACATGAACGTATATAGTCCATCCAAGTGTATTTATATAGAATAATTATATATTTAAGGGTCATGTACATTGCGTTCATTATTTATTTATTTTTTTAAACTTCCAGAGGTTGTTAAAAATGCATTCAACCGGATTGCTTTCATAGTGTAAATGCTCATGTGGTCGATTGTGTTCAAACAGACACTAAAGACCATCTACTCTCCGTCTACTGACCTAACGCTAAACATTATAGGAAGAACTCTTGCCAGACAGGATTTAAACTTTGTCAGCTGAAGACCCAAGTTTGGTTTGAAGATGAAAAACCTACCAAGCACAATGTTCTCTCATCATTCCTGATTTCAAACACACACTCACAGCGTTCGGCCGGTCTTGTGGCTGTCAGAGCAGAAACAAACACTACTGCTCTCCTTATGTTTTGAGATTATTTTGTCCATTACATTGAAGGATCTGAAAAAGCCATATTTTTACCCGCCTAGAGACAGATTAAAACACCAGGTGTGAACGGGAATGTGTCTCCCTCATCTACTTGTGATCCGATCGACCAAAACGCATCTAATACCAGGTGGAAAGAGGGCCAAAGATGTGCTAGCATTGTTTAAGGACATGTTGTGTAATAAGAGTTGTAATTTTTTGGCTGGTCAGGCAGTGGAAATACATGCCTGTCCTGAGAGATCAGTTTCAGTAGTAAAGGGAGTTGTGAAATGTTAGACTGGTAGAGTGAGTAATGGGCCGATAACAAGGAGACAGGAGTGATTTCGTTTCTGTTGCACACTCTCTGTGACTTTGTCTTGCTAATGGAACTGCTGGGAGCCACGCTTCTTTCGACAGCTCCTATTGACTTAAATTAGTCTCTTTTATTGTTTAGTTTTTCACCATTTTTTTGTCTGGAAAAAAAAAAAAAACCTTTGTGTGAAATGAGAAAGCGAGATTGGAAAGCCTAGAAGAAGAGAAATTAAGACAAAAGATTCATCGAGTGGCAGAAGAAAATTAGAAAGCTCAAACAAAATGAAAGTAGACGAACATCCCTGAAAGAGAGACAATTGTTTCATAAGGAAAGAGAAACTTTGAAGTAACAAAAAAGTGAAGAAGAGTGTCTGTGAAGAATATGGTGAAGTTTATTCAAGTTTGTTCATTAATGACTAAGCGTCTGCGCACATACACGTTCAAACGCACATATCTATAGACTAAACACGTAAATGAACGGCAAGAACGCATTAAAAGTCTTCTGTTTTCAGTTAAAAAGGTGTCATTTAAGCGGCCCCTAAGTTAATAATTAATGATTTTTACAACAAAGTTATTCAATCAAAAACTTACTTTAGCTCGATAATAACTTTTTGCTAGTGCTGCTGTAAAGCCAAAATAATCTTTCCATTAATTTTCCGATTATCTTTGTGAAGCTGCGTTGAAAAAGCGCTATACAAATGAAGATGACTTGACTTGACTAATAGGGTTTATTGAGGAAAGTATCACTATTATGTTTACACTGAAGAAGGGAACTTGTGACCAGTAAACAACCACCCAGAACTCCCTAGCAACCATATATAAACTCAGAACACAATAGCAACACTGTACCAACCTCTCACAACACCCTATCATTGTGTGGCAGTTTAAAGGCCAATTCACATTGAACCAACAGACACTGACCAACGGCAGCAGACACGTTCATTGGGTTTTGTCTGAGCAGTGTGTTACCCCTGTCTGTGTTTGTTGTCATTGGTCAGTGCTTGTTTTCACCAATTGAACCTATTCAATCAGCCTTTGTCGGGTCATGGAATGATGGAAAAGTGACATGCTGTAATCTGATGATTGTCTGCGTTGGTTGATGTCTGTTGGTGCAATGTGAATCGGCCTTAACATGGGCAGACACCTCTCACGTTTTCTTTAGAAACCAAACAAATCTAGTTCCACTTGCCATTTTCATCCTGCCAATTCATATCATGGAATATAGAATCTTGCTCTTTTGAAATAATCACAAATTGAAATGATGTACATACAGTATATGCCATCTTGACTCAAAGCTCCTACCCAAAAACAACCTGTTCAGAAATCATCATAGTTATGACATCACATCTGTGAGCTCATTAACATGTGCCTGCCCACCTATCAGTCTGAACTAGTCATTTACGGTGCAAGGTTAACCAGTCATTTACATATAGAAGTCTTAAAGGTATAGTAGCATTTGGACAGCCGGTTTAATTCAGTCAGTGGGATGGTGGAAAATGAACTGAATTACGAGTGTTTGGGGTGCAGGAATCCTTGATTAAGTGCACTTGAAATGCTTCAAAAGTGCAGAATATGTCCCTTTAAGAGTTTGGCACATCATGCACACATCGTTAAGGACTTCAGAGCTTGTTTTATACTAATCTGGACGAGTTGAGGCGAGCTCAGCGGGTGTCCTTCACAGAACAAGCGTATGATAATTACAGAGCTAATAAGCCGTTGCCTGGCCTTCCTCCTCAGAGGGAGGTCTGAGTCTCATATCTGCTCTGATGCTACACTAGAGATCAAACATGAAACTCTTTTCCTTTATTACTGCCATATGCAGTCTAATGTTTACTCTGAGCAAGGTCACACGAATATACACGCGTGGGGAAATATCATGAAAACTTGTGCAGGTCACATTACACCCAAAGATGAAAAGAAAGAAAAAACTTTAAAAAACAAACACTACTTTTATGTATAAATAGTTTGTGATTTTTTTTTTTTTTTTTTTTTATAAATTAGATTGATTGATTGATTGATCTAACTTTCTAGAGGTCTAACTTTCTTTTAAGCAAACAATTCCATTTTTTTCTTAAGATTCACCCACACACATTTTGAAGCTATTTGAAATATGAGAGGTGGGTGTCTGGATGTTTATCTGCGGCTGTGAAACCTTGACTGCTGAGCAGTCAAACGCAGTTTCAGAATTTGTGTATGTTTGTTATTTTTCAAATAAACATCACTGAGTGTTACAATAAAGAAACCAAAGAAACTTTCGAGTGATCAAACCTGAAAGCAAGGCAGACAGGTTTGCCGAATGTGAAATGAAGAAGGGATGAAGGAGTCGTCAGGGGAGTTTCTGCTGTGACGGTGTGTTAGATTGAATGTGACGGCTGGGACATAGACTCTTGACTGATGCTGTGTAGAGACAGACGTGACACCTGCACACACGTCTCTTTCTTTGGCCTTCTCTTTCATCTCTCTACAGTATATCTGTCCCTTTTTTCACAAACACTTCAGTTTTCTTCTTTCAAATGTCTTTGTTTTTTTTTTTCTTTTCTTTTTTAGTGTGTAGGAACCCCCCATCGGCCCAAAAATGGAATCCGACGGCCTGGGCGAAGGTTTAACGCGTGTATGCCTTTTCAGCGCCCCTGCGAAGTTCACTTAATGTCACTCGTTTAATCTGACTCCAATTTCAAATGATTATTACTCTTAGGTTGTGTTTCCATTAGAAATTAATCATTGGTTATGTATTAATTTACATATTTGATTATTCTGGGTATCCCATACTTTCAGTTATTCGTTCATTACGGACCCATATCGCTTAGAGTCACATGCTCCGGGTTTGCGCAGATCTCACGACACAAATTCGCCAGTTCTGATTCTTAGTCAGAGGGTGCAGAGTTTACTAATGCATTTGAGTCGAACCGCCACATGCTTGTTCATACAAAACCCACATGGCTGCTTTGCGCTTTCCCTTAAATACCCAGACCAGAACAAAGGATTTTTAAATATTTACTACACCAACACCTGTTTGGGGGCAAGGCGTTGTCCTAAGCTATTTCTTTGAGATCTTCTCTCCAGTTGAGTTTTATTGCTGTATTGCAGGGCACTTGTTCTCAGTTTTGTCTTAGCAGGAAAATCAAGTCTTACAAGTGTTTGCAGGACAGCACTACACTGATATTCCTCAGATATAAATTACAATTATTATACATTCATATTTTACATTACATGAATATCATGAACAAATATATAGAAAGACTAGAATAAATAGTTTATTTTGCATATAAATAAGACCTTTTTAATATTTTTTTTTTCATTGCGACTTTTGTTTTTATATTGTTTCATTAGTAAACTTAGCATAACTTAAATTCTGTGCTCAATGTTTTCAACAAATTCGACCTTAATATATACTTACAGTTGCAATTTAAATAATATATCTTTATTATTATTATTATTATTCATTGCCATAATGAGAATGAGATTCTTTTGCAATTTGCTAATAAAAGTTGGGGGGTTATGTGTTTAATTATACTTAAAATGCAACATGACCGATATTTCATAACAATTTTCATATAAATCACACATTATTTAAACAACATTCATTTGTATATAAACAAGGAAGTATTTAAGCCACACTTAAAAATGTCTGAATGTCATTACATTATATAAAAATATCAAAGCAAATATTATTTTGAACACAAGCATACTTTTCAAACAAAATAATTCAAAGTTAAACTCTTTTGTGAAATGATAAAACAGATTATTAATATTGAAAATGAAGAGGTATTTGGACGTTGATGATCTACACCTGTGGTTACTCAGCTGGGACATGTGAGGAGACTAAAAATCATCCCGTTGAAAGTAGAACTACCAAAGCACCAGTCTGGCTCAGAAAAGTGAAGCTAATTCTGAGAAAAGCTTTTGCAGCATTTGTTAGCAGATTATATTTTTTTCCGTAATGCAGTGAAATTCATACATTTTTAAGTGTGGCTTATGTGTCCAAATACTTTTATATCCCCTGTGTCACTCCATCATCTTAGCTCAAGCTTTTGCTGTGTTGCAAGTGCTACCCTTTCCTCCAGGAAATGCAAATCTACTTCTGTTTGCTGTGTCCCAGCCGTGCTGCAGAGCGTCTGGTTGGTTTATTCAGCATCTGCTGGTGTTGGCAGGTTGTTAGCAGGGACCCTGTGATGCAGTGCCCATGTAATCTCTCTGATTAGTCTTTGTGTGTGTGCATCCAGATGAGTGTTGGATTCAGGATCAGAGCGCATGTGAACACACACACACCTGAGACTCATTGTGCACACAGCTGTTTGGACAGCCACATCCAAAACCTTCTCTCTTATTTCCACAGTCAGCCTCACTTTCACCTGTCGGCTTTTCTGATCTGAGTGTTTGCATCCCGCTGTCTTAATTATGCTTCTGTCTGTTACAGTTTACATGCTGTGACAGCAGCAGATCTGTAAGCCTTGCTGTGACTATTACTCATGCTTGGAGTTTAGGGGTTTGTTCAAATCCTTAACTCAAAAATATTTAACTTTGGTGCATGACTTGTACCGTTAATGCTACACAAATATGAGTAATACCTCAGTTTGTTGAGGAGAGGTGTACTATTACTTTTCTAAGCAAACGCAATGTAAGGGAAACAGGTCAATTAATAATTATGTTTATAGGGAATTTTGAAAGAATCACTTATTTTACGGCCAAGCAAATGAATCATCTAGCGCTCAATTGAATGTGCCATAAATGAATATAAAACAGACATTAAATTCATAAGCACATAACACAAGACACAAGATACAAACAAGACTTTATTGATCAGTGCACCAGTTCAGCTAGAATCTGGAGGCATTTCTTGCTTTTGTTGTTTGTGGTGTTGATGGGGATTCCCTTCTGTGGCATCTTTGCTGAAAGGGATTTCCCAGGTTTGTTGATTTGCTCGTTCGTTGAGTCTTTTCGCGTCTAGAGTGACTGCTTGGGCAGCCAGTCAGTTGGTGTGTTGGCGGATGAATCAAGCAGAGTCTCGTGGCTGAAGTTTGAGGCCAGCAGACAATAGAGTTGTTGACTGAAGCTTTGCGGCAAAACTTAACTTTAAAAGTGAGAGACTCAACGGAAAAGAAAACAAAGTAAAGAAAGAAAAGAAAAATATGTTAGATGGCTTGCATGATGCTGTCCGGTCTTAACCTCTGTCTTAACCCATTTTACCAGTCTTTAGGTTCGTGTCCTGAGTTTTTAGGCTCAGATGTTTGTCTAACCTTTGAGGAAGTTCTGACCAATTAGACTGTCTTTAGTTCAGGGCATAACTGTTCTCCTCTCACATGAATTACATGTTGTCTTATTAGTTTCATGGTCTCTTTACTTTCCCGCTCTAGCAGTGTATGATTTAGACATGAATTTTATAATGAAAGTACAATACATTTTACACGGATTTGATTTATACCATAATTCAAGAAATGTAAAACCATTCATGCTGATACCAAACACTCCATGCTTCCTATGAACCATTAATAAATACTAAAAAGGACATAAACATTTTGTGATTACAACATGATAGTCAAACGTGTGGGTTACAGACATTATGTATAATTATGCACTGAAATTATATTTGATTATAAGTCCTTTTAGCATCATTTTGGGATAATCTGATGCATTTTGATGTTTAAAGATAGTCTTTGTGAGTCTTTGAGAGGATTTCAGTCCTGCGTTTTTAAGAGGTCAAAAAGAGGTCTCACAAAGATGTCTGATTTAGGTCTCTGTCTTTGGCGTGAACTCAAGATGTGCCTGCCATCTTTGAACCCATTTGTCTTGGTTAAACTGCCTAACCGTTGACATGTTAATAGTTATCTCTTACAAGCGTTCTTTGTTTCAAAGTTAGGAGTCTGTCTCAGCCTGGATGGTGCCAAAATGGCAGGATCTTCTCATTTTATGGTCCTGGGTGTTGACTCGGACTCTCTGTGGAATTATGCTTCTTGGTCAGTTTGAACGAGCCATCTCTGTTTGATTCGCTCTCAGTTCCTACAGCAATTTTGTTATTTTTCTGGTGGAGAATGCGGGCAAGAAAAGTCATATATCTAGAGACCAGAATTTCATAGACACTTTAAGGAGTTTTTTTTTTTTTTTTACACTTCAGTATTACGGTGGCTAGTTTTGCATAATTAAGCCAGAAAATGTAAACATTGGATGTTTCTAACTCATTCTCTGTCTCGTTCTGTAGGGATGAGGAACACACTTTAATCCTGCAGTACTGTCAGACTTTGGGAGGGGAGGGCTCATCCTTCAGCCAGCCCCAAACCCCCGCTCACATCTCCAGGAGCCCCGCCCATAACATTCAAAGCTCCTCCTACCTGCTCCAGAGCCCCGCCCAGATTCTGCAGGCTGTGGAGAGAGAGGAGCGAGGAGAACTGGAGCGAATCATAGCACGACTGGAGGAGGAGCAGAGGTTGGTTATTTATCTGTTTGTGTAATGAGTGTGTTGTAGGCATGGCTAAAATTAACACTTGTCAAGCACCAAATGTGAGTAAAAATCAGTGTTGGCAAGCACATGAAATAACATTTTTATGAATTCTAACAATGCAATGTTGTGAGAACATGAATGCAAACAAACGTGAATGACACTCGGGACAGTTGATGGGCCAACGCTGCATTGTCACAAAAGTTTAAGCCTTGCCAATCTGAATATTCAAGTGCAAAAAGACGCAAAAGGGAATTAATTAAATTAGTTTTCAGTGCGCACATATGTGAAGCGTGCACCCAGAAAGCCAGACAGCACGCAAATACTAAACCGAGATCTCTTTTACATCTTTTTGCACTTGAATGGACAAATTCACCCAAAATAATGTAAAAAAAAATAAATAAGTAAATAAAAAAAATGCCCATCTCGGCAAGTATCCTAGTAAACATTGTAGGCATGCGTACAGTATCAGTATATTGGATCTGTACATTCGCTCCTAAAGTGACAGCAGCCTAATATTCCTGCCGCTGTCTGTGTTTTTAAAGTTAATCAAACAACAAAAGACAAAGAAAAAGCTTTTGAATGAAAAACTTTTGTAACTTTATCAAGGATTAATCTATATTTAATTTATACAGTGAAAACTATTGTGTTATTTTACATTTGATTACTTTATTCAGTTTCTGTACCTGAAAACTATTGCAAGACCTACCTGAAACACCTGAAAATCATTGTTTATTTCATTTGCATCTTTGTTCTATTGTATTTATGTGTGCGATTGCTTGCAATTTTATTATTTGTTCTTTTTTTTTTTACTGTTTACTCGTCTTTAATAATGTTTTAAATTTATATTAGTTAGGCTAGTAGTTTTAGTTGTGGTATCCAAATTGGAATAGAGAATTGTGATTTTTCACTGGTATCTAAAATTTTGGTGTTATTACTGCCTGTTTTTGCAAAAACAGTTCCATGGCTGGTAAAAAATATTTACGGCTGGTAAATTTTCTCAAATCACCAGCCGTTGGCAGGTGTGGCAAAAAGTTCGTTTTAGGCCTGTGTTTTATTGGTTGTTGTCTCCCCTCTTCCCATCCTTTGCACTCCCACTTTTCTACAGCCTTACACGCCCTTTTCTTGATTCTTTCAAATCTGAGGTATGAACGACCAGTGCACAAACGGGGGTTTCATGACACTTTAAGATGATTGATCTGCTGCAAAGTACCTGTCAAGGAAAGTCAGTTCATATTTGCGACACTTCTGAGCAGCTATGCAAGACTAACTCATTTCATAACATATTTCAAAACGGCAATAAAATCGGTCATGATCTGTCTCTTAAATGTTGTTTCTTACACTCAAATAGGATTTAAAAAGTGTATATCAGGTTGGTCAAGCCAATGTGCATATGTGCAGTCTTAAGGCCTGTTCACACCAACATGATTGTTCGGCATGATCAGATTTTTCTGTTCGGACCAATGTGTAAAAATGGCAGACTCAATGTAAATGCATTTTCACTCTCTGACAGATGGCGCATATGTTTTTAAAAAAATACCCTGCTTACTCTGGGTAACTTTACGTTTCTGACACTAGCTTGTCATTTTTTCCAGCTGAAGACCGATGAAAACATTGAATCCAGCCTGCTATAAAGAGCTTGAGCATTAAAGCAACAGAGGAAAAACTCATAATAAACAGAATGTTATCGTGCGCTGGTGTGGATGCTGATATAGTCATCGTTATCTTTATAGTTATAGGTGTAAACGGGCCTTAAGTTTAATTGCTCACTTGTTGTTAGAACGAATGAATTGTTTCCCTTTTAATTTAGTTAATGTTAGTTACAGTTATTCAGTGGAAGTGCTTCACTATAATTGGTCTGGTTGTGATTTGCATCTGTTTAGTTGTGTGTTTGGCAGTGGGCTGTGTTCTCTAGCTGTCTAACAATAGGCTGAATGTGGCTCCAGGTCCCTCTGGGTTCACTTTTCTTCATTGCCTTTCAAAGCCAGAACATAAAAGAACAGGCCCAGCATCCAACAGTCATAACTCAAACTCACAATAAACAAACAGCCAGAAACCCACCTTCATATATGGCGTATAAACATTCTCTCTGTCTGTCCATGGCCAGGACCCTGCAGAGGGAGTACGAACAGTTGCGCCAGCAGCACGGTCAGTCCGGCACAGGAGCCGCAGCTGTTAGCGGAGCCCCTGAGGAAGCTGACCTGTTAGCTGAAGCTAAACTCCTGCGACAGCACAAGGGACGACTGGAGGCCCGCATGCAGATACTGGAGGACCATAACAAACAGCTGGAATCGCAGCTATACCGGCTACGGCAGCTGCTGCATCAGGTAACACACAAACTACTGAGTTGTCTACCTAGGGGGTATTTTAGGGTATTAGAGGTTCCAAACATCTGCCTTCCGAAAGCTGGAATACACTACATGACTTTGGACAAGATTTTTGAAGTCTTTCAGAAGCGACCGTAGTGTAGTTCATTTATAGCCTACTTTAGCTTCTGACAATTGTATTTAGGCTTCAGCATTCATAAAACTTGAATTCACACTTTAATGTGGAAGAATCATAAACCTTTGTTGATCACAGAGCTTATTTTCTCCAACAATCTAAAATGAAAGCCAAATGAAAAATCCTATTTTGTTTTTCTCAAGGGAACCAGGGTGATGCTAACTTTAAGGCTGGCCTACAAAAATGTCATCACTGCAGCACTTTATTGGACTGAAGCTTGAATCTTGTTTAGCCAAACTTTTGACTATCAGAATTAAAGCCTAGCATCTTATTCTGGCCAAGAACTGTACACTTAGTGCTTTTTGATTATGCATCAGACCGTTCCTGGGGTATGAAGCTGAGACATTCACCTGTCTCAAGTTCAGTTCCAGCTCTACCTCGCTGTAAAACCTGCTATTGTTTCATCCTTCAATTGGCTTCATGGTCTAAGGGGCAGTGCCAACGAGTCCAACAGCCGCCAACAGTGTCGTGAATCAAGCACAGGCGTTCAATGAGCCCTGATTTAGAGTAACAGTAATTTATTGGGTCTCCTGAGGGCTTGATTCACTGCACTGAACCACAGTCCAGATGGTCTTGTCAAAGGCTCTTAGCTAAATAAAGACAATATAACTCGATATCCAAAAAAGCAAACAAGACTGTCATTCCAGTCTGACATTTCTGGCCACCTTGCTTTGACCTAGAGGAAGACTATAAGCAGTAATGACTTCTCACATATTTGTTCAAATGTCCTGTCTTTATGAATGGATTATTGATTCAGTGATTAATTCAAATATGCTGATATTGAGTTCTGTTGCAGTTTGGTTTGGAAGTGTTTTTGTTGACAATTTTGTCTAAGATATAGCTTACAATATTAACTTCTTTATTAAATGAATATCACATTGCAGTCTTGCTGATATTTGGGAAAACAACACTCTTAACACATGAATTTTGGAGTCTTTCTAACTGCATTCTACTGGGCTACATCACACAGAGAAAGCATTCACTCTCTCAAGGCCTGTTTGTTTGTTTTTTGCATAGTGACAGACCTACTCGATAATGTCAGCTTCCATCACTAAAACAACAATTTTGATATTATCATAGACGATACATATCTCACACCACTAGTTTTGTAGGTGTATCACTAACAGTTTTTAAACCATGCCTATCCCTCTTTCTAGCCTGAGTTAAATGGCACGTCCTCTTCCGGCTCACTCCATCAGGATACAGCAGGACAGCCCGAGTTCCCAGGTACAAACACATGCACCGCAGGGTGATTATCCTGAGGGCTCTGATTGACTTCTTTATGTAGTAATCTGTTGAGTGTATTCTGTGTGTGTGTTCTCAGATGAGTTTCTCCGTCAGTGTGCTAACAGTAACTCTGATCTGGCTGAGGTTATGGAACAGATTAACCACAGCTATCCTGCATGCTCTCGTAAGTCTAACGCTTTGACTTTCCCTCTTTCAATCCGTCTCTCAGCATGCAAGCTAATACTCTGCTGTCTTCTGGGGCTTTGAACTCCTTCCTTCATTGTTTCCCAGTGTGTAGTGAAGTCTTTGGCTGCTTCCCGGTAGAGCGAAACAGTCAGGGTCTGGAAGTAAAATTCCATTCCGTTTTCTTCATAAATAAATCATTTTTGAATGAAAAGACACATTTCAGCCAAATTTGTTTAATTGCTAAATTAAAATGCTGTTCTACACTACCCATAATCCTGAAGAGAAATCGACCAATCAGTAGTCTGTTAAAGGATTAGTTCACTTCTGAATGAAAATTTCCTGATAATTTACTCACCCCCATGTCATCCAAGATGTTCATGTCGGAAAAAATGGAACTGGTGCCGCGTTCGTTCCGTAAGTTCAACAGGGAAGGCATAGGACATACAGCGTAAGCTTTTTGAAGAATACGGAAAGCGGAAGCACTTGCAAAGCGATCATTTGTGTTTATAAAGCATATACATTTGTATTTTTTTTTTTTTTTTTTTTTTAGAAAATGACTGATCGTTTCTCTAGATAAGACCCTTATTCCTCGTCTGGTATCGTTTAAAGCCCTTTGAAGCTGCACTGAAACTAATTTTGAACTTCAACCATTTGGAGACCATTGAAGTCCACTATAAGGAGAATAATCCAGGAATGTTTTCATCAAAAACCTTAATTTCTTTTCGACTGAAGAAAGAAAGACATGAACATCTTGGATGACATGGGGGTGACTAAATTAACAGGAAAATTATATTTGAAAGTGAACTAATCCTTTAACTTTGTGAATGTTACTTCATTGCATTTTGAGGCAAATGCAGTTTGCTGATCTTCTTTAAGCTGGTATTCTGATATTCTTTAAGCTTGCAGCTAGACAAGCTGGCACATGTTCAAAATCCCTCTAAAACCATCCAACCCCTCTAGACCCACATGGGAGACCAGCTCACTACCTTAGACTGGCTTTTCTCAGTGATTGTTGGTTTGGTCTAGGGCTTTTTAGTTCTTTATTTTTTAAATGCCTATGAAGAAAATTAATAAGAAAAATCCTTCCAGAACCAAGCCTGCTGAAAAAGTTAGCAGTCAAAGTTGCTCCTCTTGTGCACACTCTACTATATACTAAAAGTATGTACTTCACCGGTACATACTTTTAAGTATATTGTAAGCTAGAACTCGGACATGCTAACATGCCATTGTTGGTGCAGTGTTTGCATTTGCAACTTAGCATTAGCGTATAGCTACAATAATTTTACTTTACTTTTTGGTTTGTAGTTTTATGAAACCACAACAGCAGCTTGTTCTATTCAATACATCATTGCACTTGCACAGAATGTTCCAGTTTCGGTTTTCAATCTGATCAAGTGTTTATATGGCCTATTGAACAGATTAGAAAAGGTTGAAACCACCCCTTACAGTCTGATTTTACCAATTCCTTCCGATTGACGTGGTTACATGTGACTTTTTTATTCGATTACAATCGGATTTTTAGGGTCCATGTAAACACAGCTAGTGAAAAGAGTAGGAGCAGAGGAGAGAAGACAACAGTTGTGTCTGATGTGTCTGAGTTAATGGCATCAAAGGCCCTGTATTATGTGAGTTCACAGTGCATTACAAAAATACAAACAGCTCATTTTATATATAGATATGATTTAATGCACAAATATATGCAAGCCATTTTCATTTGCATCAAAAAATATGTGAATGTGCATTTGCATTTTTAATAACTGTTATTCCTTAATGTTGACTCAGTGGAAGTGGTTTGATGAGTAACATTCACAGTGAGGGTGGATGGCGTTTGTGTCCATGGCTGTCAGTGTCAGATTGTCTCAGTCCACCACTTTATAAATCTATAAACTCTCACGTGATAACTGCTCATTGCATAACGTGGTTGATTGAAAGCCTGTCGCTCCATCAGCATCACAAGGGAGGACGAACACTCGAGACTTTCAAGTGTTTCTGCGAGGTATCAACTCACTGAAGTGCCTGCTGAGCGTTTGAAGCACTTGTCTCAGGACAATGTGACGTGATGTCATGAATAGTTATGAGACAGAACCTTCTCATAGGATAAAGCCACACAGTCACATGAATAATTATGAGGCGCTGCTGACGTTTTCGAACCTGAAAGACGAAAATAGCCCAGTATATTAGATTTTATTGTAATAACAGATTGACTCAAACATTGTCCAAAACACACACACACTCAGAAAGCGTCTCAAAAATAGTTTGTTTCATTACCCACATTCTTTATGCTGTACCAACAAAAGTCGAAAGAGACTCTTATTAACACCTGCCACCATTCGAATGCAGGTGTTTTCTGTGCAGTGATGGGTTATTTTGCTTTCTGTGCAGTGATGGGTTATTTTGCTCATCTACCAGCCATTGTGACAGGCAAGAAGTTAGACATCTCAAATTTGCATTTAGCAACCATGCATGCTTGAAGATGCCATCCAGTTATGTAATTCATTGCTCTGTATTACAGACTAGCCCTAGTATTTAGGATGGACAGTATGCAAATTTGCTCTGTCCTAATCTCGTTTTCCTTCACCTATCAATGAGTCCTTTAAGATAATTGCTTACTCAACAATCAAAGAATAGAAATCATTTATGATCCCAGATATTTGTCTCAGATGAAAATATCATACAGTGTGTACTGAGCTTTAACTACTGCGTTAGTTTTCGATCTCTTCATAAATTGACTTTCTTCTAGTACATCAACACCACACAACCATCTGAAATTTTAGGCAAAAATCCATTCCAATCTGGTTGCCTCTTCCTCCATAAAAGCCATATTTGACAGATCTCCCAGACTCCCTCGGTTCAGACTGCACTGACCTCACCTTACAGCTATCAGTCGGCCAAAGATACCACTCTTCTGCCTTTGAGAACGACAGCTTTGATTGTGAATTATGTTTGTAATCACTGTTGTTTTAAAGAAAATCGGATTCTGAAGCCTTTAGAGACTCCATTTTATGGAATGACTCGACTTAAACGAGTGTTTTTTTTTTATTACCTCCAAGTTACTGATTAGATTTCATTGTTATTGTGGAGCCTAATTTTGAATTCCGCCCAGACTTTGGCTTGCATTGTTAGCTAGAAACTCAGTCAAATATTGATCTTGGCACATTGTCGTTTTACTGCATTGGGCCCTTGTGTGTGGTGAGATTCGGTCTGGGAGAAGATATTGGGCCATTTCCATGTTCTTTGTTTGATTAGAAAGTTTAATGAAGGACAGAGGCACGGGTGATACGAGTTTTAGGAGTCGTCTCACTTGTGTTTGCTGTCGTCTCCCTGTAGAGTTCATTAAAGTGCTTCGCTCAGTGTTCAGAAGAGCAGTCCCATGAGTCTGAGCTTGAACGCTGTAAATTAAAAGTTTTGCCATTGTGGGGAGTCTGCATGTGTTGTTCTTGTCATGACTATCTTTGTTAGGATAGCAGTTATATTGTTCTAACTGTCTCTCTCTTTGTCTTTCTCTTCTGGGTTCTTAAGCATCAAGTGTGTCCTCAAGGCCAAAGGTAAGACTCACCACACATCACAGTCAAAACACTCCACAGTAGAGCTGCACAATTATTGTTAAAAGATCACAATCTTGATTCAGACACCCACGCAATCTTATTCCTGAATGATTCTGCTGTCTATTAAACCTTTGATAAAATCACACCGAAACATTCAGATCTGCGTTTTGATCCAGAGAGAGCAGTTGTCATATGTAAAAAAGCTTCACAAACAGTCTTGTCAACCACTCAGTATCGTTATTTCTGTTATAAATATTCATATTATCACAAAAGAACTGGAATAAAAGATTATGGTTTGGATATAAACACTGTTGTCTATGGTAGAGATCAAAATAGAGTAAATCACCTTTAGAGAATAACTTGACGCTCAAATAAAGATTGTATCAATTACATTATTACACCAGTAGGTGGCGACAAGCGACTGTTAAAAACTGTATTTGTCATTGAATCATTCATTCAGCAGATAGTAATGAAACAAGTGAAGTCTCTTTGAGTGAGTCATTGAATCATTCATTTAAAAGAGATTCATTCAAAAACACTGTTTCAGACATTTTTTTTATAATTAATTCAAATAAATTAAAGGATTAGTTCACTTTCAAATGAAAATTAGCCCAAGCTTTACTCACCCTCAAGCCATCCTAGGTGTATATGGCTTTCTTCTTACTGATGAAAACAATCAGCAAAATATTAATAAATATCCTGACGCATCCGAGCTTTATAATGGCAGTGAATGGGGGTCACTAGTGTGAGCTGAAGAAAGTGCTTCCATCCACATCCATCCATCATAAATACGTGTAAAACAATATCCATATTTAAACAAGTTGTGAAGTCAAATATCAAGCTTCCGCCAGACCGCCTTCCGTATTGAAGTTACGAAGAAAGTGTAAACTGGCGTCGCGTCACATCGTTTCACTTCAGAAGGCCTTTATTAACCCCCCGGAGCCGTGTGGAGCACATATTTATGATGGATGGATGTGGATGGAAGCACTTTCTTCAGCTCATACTTGTGACCCCCATTCACTGCCATTCTAAAGCTCGGATGTGTCAGGATATTTATTAATATTTCTCTGATTATTTTCATCAGAAAGAAGAGAGTCATATACACCTAGGATGGCTTGAGGGTGAGTAAAGCTTGGGCTAATTTTCATTTGAAAGTGAACTAATCCTTTAAATATTTTTTAAACAGACTGCAGCAATAAACATTTTGTCAGAACCTCTAGTTGTCTGTTTAGAATCGTGTGAGAATCATGATCTCGATTTAAAAAAAAAAAAAAATGTGATTCTCAATTTTGTGCAGCTCTACTCCACAGTCATTCTTACTGACCATAAAGAGAAAGGAAATAGTTGAGGTTGTAACACCATTTTACCCACAATCCTTTGCACCTGTTTTCTTATCCTATCTACATGTAAATGGGTCTCTGAAAGCACTGGATAAATTCGTTCCCTGCTTCATTAGTTTGCTTGAACCAGCTCAGATGGAAACACTATCAATCATGTTTCTTTTAATGAGAAATTAATTTTCAGTTGGTGTTTGTTTTTATGTAAACATCTTAGTGATGAGCTTGTATGCAAAGATCCATCACAGCCAATAGACTGACATCTCCATATGTTACATTTCTCTGATGATTTATTGACTGGTTATAGTTTAAAATGTTGGGTTTGAAGCATTTGCATTATCAAAGGTTGGGAACTGAATCAGTTCTTATTCAGGAAAGTTTCCATTTAAAAAAAACATGGAGCAAAATTATTTTCATAAGGGTTGGTTCTGTTATCTATGGAAGCTTGTTTCTTCCACGGAATAAAACAATTTAAAAAGTAATTGTGACTCACAATAGTGTTTATATCATGCAATTCTGAGGAAAAGTAAGAATTGCAAGATGTAAACTCACAATTGTGAGAAAAAAGTCGCAATTAACTTTTTTTTTATTCAGGGTGGAAACAAGCTTCTATAGTTATCGGTTCTGAACTGCTACTTGAACGAAGTTTAGTCATTCCTCCAAATCAGTCCCAGTTATTTGTTTGAATAAGTGCAATGATTCAGCAGTCATGATTCGCTTACTCACTCAAGGCATTACTTTCATTATGTCCATCCAGCATAATGAAAGTAACAGTTACTGTGTTTTGTGTCCAAAATGTGACTCTGCAAAGTCAAAAGAGTGTTACAGGAGTCCTAAAACCATGGTCAGTGGTTTTTCTGAATGTGTTATTAGTTAAATGCCGGAAATAAGGTCTGTGGTGAACACAAGCTCAAGATATTTTCACTTGTAGGCTAGGGACTACTGAGGTTGTCTGGACATCCATGCAAACAAGTAAACTCACCTACTCACTAGTCCACCTTAAGAGCCTCATTGTGTTTATACTCACTCTCTTGCAAACTATTGATATAGTTCATTTTTACCCTAGTTCAACATTTAGTTTATGCATTAGACACTCACACAATATATTAACGTTTGTGTCCAGGTGATGTGAAGGTTTTCAGCAGAACATCTCTTCGGAGAGCAGAAATCTTGCGGACGATCTCGACATGACAAGAAGATTCCCATTCCAGAGATGCAGATTCCTGGCTGTTCCCTTAGACGGAGGTGTTAATCCTCGAACCCAAAGACTCTGGAACAGAACCACACAGTTCATTCAATGGATATTACTACTGCGTCTGTCTGTACTATGCAAGTGTACATTTGATCACATGTAGATTGTACGTGAGGTGTATCTGCCCATTGTTTTAATACTCGGATGATTATTTAGGGTTATGGGGGCCATTTATCGTGTAACCTGTATGCTTTTATTTCTCTGTTCACCAAGGAACCACACTGCTACCACATATCTTATGTGCAGCTCACATCAGTTGCTATCAGTGGTTATTCGTTTAGTCGGAAAACGTCGTAAACATCAGTGGATATGAAGATGAATCGCTCTCGTGATGCTAAACTGTTAGCGCATGTTGCCCCCAGCATTGTTCTGTTGAAGTTTTAGCCTGTTTTGACAGTGTTTGCGGTTAATTTTCCCTTTAAAGCATCGTTTTGACAGTTTGTGCCACTGGCAGCAGCGCATCCGAACCCTCACTGCATTTCTAGAGCGCACGCACAGATGATGCACAACACAAAGTCATAATGCGTCGAAAATACCCTTTTGTGCCTATAAAGCATCCATTCCAGGAGAGACAAGTGGCCGAGAGATGCTGTTATTTCTCAAAATCATGTAGAAAGATTATATTATAAAGACAAATGTAGGAAAGATTTTCAGGATGTTTGGCCCAAGATGATTTCTCTTTGTGTAGTATAGTTTTATAAATAAAAGTCTAAAACATAAAATTAGAGAAAGCCATGATTGCCTTGCTACCTCAGACATTATCAATCACTCATTGGTTTGTTCATTGGTGTGACTGTCCATTGATTTCGCTGTCCATTTAAAAAACTAAGGACATCTTCCCATCGGTCATCCACAAAGCCGCACTTGCTATGTGAGTAAGCTGCCCTGACAGTTACATTGTGCTTTTCCTAGCAGTCCTTTCATTTTTCTACATGGTGTATTTGTGGTGTGCTACCTTCAGTGAAGTGTTAGATTTTAACATTACTGTAACACCTGCGAAACATTGTTCTGAAATTGATTCTGACCTAGTGAAGTCACTGTCACCGATGCTGTGCTGTTCTGACCCGAGATAGATCGATTAAACCGACCACACTACATGTAATGAGGTTCCATATGTTTTATTCAAAATAAAGTTTTTATAATGAGTGTTTTTTTGTGAGCAAGTCTTTGTCTTAATCACATATTGTCTAATTAAACTGAGGACAGTTCTCACAAAAATTAAGGTTTTCTCGTGTTGTTCCAAGCCCTTTCTTTCTTTCTTTGGAACACAAAAGGAGTTATTGGGTAAAATGTACATGCTGCTCTTTTCCATACAGTTAAAGTGAATGCTGTCAAGTTCCAAATATGAGAGAAAGTAACCTACAAATATTATAAAAGTAGTCTATGAGATCTGTGTATGTTCCAAGATCCTAAAAATATTTGATTCAATTAATCAATATAGTGAACTTTATGAAAATTAAAAGAAAATATTAACTAGGTTTGAGCAACAATATTTGTGTTTGAGTAAGCTATATAACATAATTCAGGAAAATAATTTGCAATATGAGGATCTGGAAACAACATTTTGCATGCAAACTACAATTTACAACAACGATATTTAAAATGATTCACTCTATTGACTTTCTTAATGTTATTGTGCACAACTCCGCGTTGTTTCCAATGTTAAAATGTCGGTAACACTTTATTTTAGTGTCTTTGTTACATGTACTTACTGTAGCAATAACAGTCAATTATGCATAATTACAAGCTACTAAACCAAACCCTACTCCTATAGTAAATACATGTAGTTAATTAGTATTACTTAAATGTATAATTACATTGTAACAAGGACACTAAAATAAAAGGTTACACTTTATTTTAAGGTGTCTTTGTTACACTGTAATACATTTAAGTACCGATTAATATTAAGTAACTACATGTACTTTAGGATTAGGGTTTGGTTTAGGGTTAGTTGCGTGTAATTATGCATAATTTATAGTTATTACTATAGTAACTACATGTAACATTTTGTTTACAGTTTATTTGGTAACTTTATTTTACAGTGTCATTGTTACATATGTTTTATAATAAAATCGTTTTTTCATGTCAAAGTAATTTTTTTACATGGCACATAAAATGTTTTCTGTCAAGAAACTTAACCATGAATTATTAAAATAAGCATTTTTTTCCTGTAAAATGGTCACTGTGAGGTAAATGTCAGTGGCTCAACTAATAGTACCAGTGCGCTTTGCCTCCGAAGGCAGGAAATACTATTACACTGGTGAATTGAAAAGCTCGAGGGCAGGAGTGTCAGGGCCAAATTTGTTTCTAAAAATCTGAGCAAGCACTTGCAAACAGAAGCTCACCATTCAAACAAAATGAAAATGTTTTTTTTTTCCTACAAATGCATATACAAAACAAGCTTCCGCAGACTCAAAGGAGCAATATTTCATATTTCACTATAACCTTGTTTGCAATGTGAACATGAAAAGTGGCACAGTTTACCCATCTTGGCTAGATTTATATTAGTGTGCCAGGCTGCTGTAGCTCCTCATATTAACCTGCTCTATCTCAAGCTTCAGCCTGCCTCAGATGAACCTGAGCTGAACGCAGAAGGTTTTCACCATGCTTCATTTTCTGTCACAGCACAATTCTCTGGTGAGTGATATTATTGAAAAAACGTCTAATATCCATATATTGTTGCGGCGTGTCTCTGCTGGAGTCTGCTCTCACTGAATTCAATGCAAATTTACCCTATTTACTTTAATACATTCCTGGTCTTATTGTGTAAGATATATCAGTGCATATTACCAAATAATATTAAAAAAAAAGTCTGTCTTGGTTTTTCATCAGAATGTTTTGCTCATGAAAGAACTTTACTTTTCTGCTGTCACAAATCCCCCTTTTTTTTGACCACTCTCCTCCTAACACTTGATCCCTTTAGAATGAGGAATATGGAATATTCCAGGCTTGTGAACCTGATTTCACCAAGAACAACATGCTCCTTTAACAACATTCCAATCAACCAATCAGACTTGAGGGACAAGTTTATGTCAAATTTAGGCTTACAACCAAGGTTAGATGCTTCTACATCAGAGTTATCCACCTATGATTTTAGGGATAGATTATTGGTAGGATTAGGACAAAATGTTGTCAGACAGAAATGTTGTTCCAGGATCAACAAAATGTCATGGAATTCACTGTGACCATTCCAGGCCCTCGCCTATTTGCAGGGCATTTAGAGCAGAGCTGTCCGATCCTGCTCCTGGAGTTAATGTGGAGTCAAGTGGAGTCGGAAATATTGTAATTGCGAATACCAAGCACAAGAATGACCAAGCGAAGTCATTTTTATAAGTAGGAAACTGAATACTCAACGATACATGAGTTTCCGACGTTGTGACGTTGAAATCTATCTATAACAAATAATATCAAATGTCTATCAGCTCCAACCCAAATTAAACACCTAAAGCAGCTAATCAAGGTCTTCGGGCTGGAAGGAGATGAGGGAGCATCTGTTTGAGGCTGTATTTAACTCCACTTTTAGATATACACTCACAAACTTCCCTAAGCACTTCCCCCGGGGGGATTCCCCGCCGATTTTGACAGAGGGAGCGAGTCTACTCGTTTTATACACTTCAGGCAGATCCCTAGACCACAATGCAACATGGTTGTGACTTCACTGCAGATCGCGCTTAATTTACCCCCACCCCACACAACTCTAATATATGATATTGGCATTATTTTGACATTTAATGACATTTAATACTTGTGGCTGCCTTAAGCTGTCAATTTGTAAAATAAATTCATAAGGAAATTAAATAAAATAATACAGTGCCTATAGAAGAAAATAATAACTTTTAACTTTGAAATAGTTATTGTACAGCCTGAAATCAAAACCTGTTCCAAAAAAAAAAAAAAAAAAAAACCTTTTCCAGCTTTATTTACGAATTTTGCCTTACAACAAAAAGTAATGAAAGAAAAAGCAGACATGAAAACTAGAATAACAGGGTTGGAAAAGTCATCAATCCCCTGATTTAATACTTTGTAGAGCCACCTTTTGCCTTAATTACAGCCATTAATCTTTTTGGATATGTCTGTAATAGCTTTGCACACCTAGATTGGGGAATATTTTCTCATTCTTCCTTGCAGAAGTTCAGTCAAATTCTGTGGTGAGCAGCAATGGACTGCTCTCTTCAAGTCCATCCACAGATTTTCTATGGGATTTAAGTCAGGGCTCTGACTTGGCCACTCAAGGATGTTTAGGTATGTTTAGGATCATTGTTGTGTTGGAAGGTGAATAACCTGCCCATCTTTAGCTGTCTAGCAGAGAGATGCAGGTTTTCCTCAAGAATTTGGATGTACTTGGCAGCATATATTTTCCCTTCAATCCTGACCAAAAGAGAAACACCCCCATAACATAATGCTGCCTCCACCATGCTTCACATAGAGATATGGTGTGTTTTGGGTGCTGTGCTGTGTTTGCTTTTCACCAAACATAGCGCTGAAAGAAAGAAGGCTTTCCTGAAAAAGTGCCACACTCTCATTTGCGCTATGCAAAAACACACATGGAAGACTGTGATGCCATCTGGCAGAAGGTGCTAAGATCAGACCAAAATTGACATTTTCAGCATCCTGTGTTATTTGCCCTCTGATTTCTTTGTCATGTGACCAATAGTTCCACACAAAATAATATTAATGGAGAATGAACATCACAAGAACCTTCAATACCACAGATATTTTCATCTCTGACTTTCAAAGTTCGCTTTTCTGCAGAGTTCAGCTTCAACCTTAATCAAACACACCTGAACCTGAAGATAATCAAGGTTTTCTAGAGAGTTACAGGAAGGTGAGTTTGATCAAGGTTGGAATAAAAAAAAAGTAGACCTTGATAGCCAGAGATGAGAAACCCTGCACTTGAAGCCAACACATCAGAAAATCCTTAATAATTGAATGTAATTCACCTTTTTGAGAAATCTACACTCATTATTTATGATTGATCTTAATGTGAATCTCTTACATATTGAAGGTGCATGTGATCCTACTAGCCACTTCAGTCCATTCTTATTGTGGATTACTGAGTAACAGCCCTAAAAATGTTTTATAACCCCTACAAAAAAAAAAGGGCACTAAATGCACCAGAACACAGAACTGAAATAGATTACACACAGCATTTAATTTTCAAAACAACTGTCATTAATCCAGGTTCAGTTCTATCTAGACCCCTGAATTATCATCAGTGCTTTGAAATAAAATGTAGTCTTCATTAACATTTAATGGTTTTTGTGATTATTATTTGTCAAACATCATCAGCTACTAAAAAACTTCTGCTTCGATCACTGTACAAAGACAGACATCTTCATTGTGGGGTGCTTTTTTTTCTGTCTTTACCCCTGAAATGAATTAATCTCTGAGGGTGTGTTTGTGTTGTACTGTAAGCAGAGAGAGAGGAAATGAGCTGGAACTAAGAGAGAACGAAAGAGAGGGAAACTAATTAGTGGCAAAGCCCGTTTCCTCCCCTCCTCGGTACGGTCCAGAGGTTCCCGGAAGAATTGGAGACATTACTCTGGTGTTACTCTTCAGTAAATCACGCCTGTCCCTCTGTATGGGGTTTGACGTTATCATTAGTTGTTGGAAACGGGAGGCAGATTCATCTTGGTCATCTCGGCTGCTGTCAGAAAGCGGCCGTCTGACCTCAGCAATGCTGCTGCCCATCTATTAGTCTCACTGCTAGGCAACTTTACAGCTTCATTTTTCTTCTGACATTATAAGCAACTTTCAGAGCCTGGAGTTTGTTGGCAAAACTCAAAGCTTGATCTTCAATTTTACATGTTTATTTAGACAATCTTTCTCAGTGTTGCATGCCTATTACATCATCTTAATGTACCTAAAACATTAAATTGACTTCTGTGATAAATGTTGCCGTAAACCACTTAAAGGAATTTAACCTAACATCTTGTGTTGTTCCGAAAAAAAATTAAAGTCAAAGCAGAGTTAACCACTTTGTCTCTGAGCAACACACAGTAGTGGCATTCCTGAATGAATCAAAGCTTTTGAACAAATCAGATGAGTAAATGATTCAATGACAGTTGCTTAATTCCTTCCTGAATTAATGAGTGTTTCTGAACAAACTGGTTGACTGAATGATTCAATGACTCAGTTACTTATCGCCACCTACTTGCATAACGACTACTTGTAACCTGCAGAAAAAATCCCCCACCACTAAGTGGGCAGTTACATCTACCTAACATTTGTATAGCAAAATATGGCGATTCAGGTTTGTTAATTCACCACAATGACCAATATTAAGGCGAGACACCCCAGGTGAATAGGGTAAAAAAAAATTAACTAATAGATATCACCATACTACCCCAGTTGATTGATTACATTAAAAATTGCAAAATAAAAATTTGTATTACAAGTTTTCTAAAATGTTATGTTTAAATATACAAATGAGGCATTATCTAATTACATATGTGCTAATTTGCATACATTTCTAAAACAAAAATCTGAATATTGGATGAAGTCAGGTTCAAAATTCTAATTTTTTTGGACATATTAAATTCAAAGGTTTTTACAGAGGGAATTTTGGATATCTCTTTTTATCACTCCATGAATCAGAAAATACTTTGAACAACCAGAAAAAAAAATATTTTAATCATTTTTTTAGGAAAAAAATGTTGTATAAAATCAGGCAAATTGTATATGAACAAATCCCTCTGTAAAAACCTTCAGAATATAGATAGGAATAAAACTGTAAAGTTTGGTGTATATAAGTTCTGCTGAAGTGGAGATTTCTGACTCAGAGCAGAAGAAAAACTTATTTTGAGAAAACGGCCTTTAAAGATATTTACTGTAATTGAAATCTATAGACGCAAATAGATAAAGTGCTATAAAATATATACTTAAAAGTGTATTTTGGATGTTTTCTTTCCTCTTTCCACCAGTCTGAAAAAACACTTTATGAAAAGCCAAAAAGTGCAAATTCGAAAAAGGAATATTTTACAAAACTGCAATGGATCACATTTACAGGACACCAAGCGAATATAAAAGTCGATCATTCTTTAAAGATGGCACAGTATGTTTGAATAGAAGATGAGACAGAGTTCTTCATTAAGCTCATAAAAAACAAAAGAAATACTGGATTGTAAACAACAAAGATATGCCACAATTTATCAAGACCTTGAAGCAGATATGAGAGAGAAACAAACAAACACTTTATACATGGCAGCTCCCAAGTATAAGGGACTTTCCTTGCCATAAATACTTGGATAACACGCTTACGTTTCCTTCAATTAAAAATAATGGCTAGCGCAGTGGCAGCAATATACTTAAACCTACTAATATCCATCGCCATGATTTTTGGAATGACTTATTGCGAGAGGAAAAAATTACGTTTTAGTCGCATAACATCGGTTTATGGAAATGCCGTCTTTTTTTTTATATCAACATTTAGAAAATATCGCAAAAGTTTTGTGCAAATCTATAATGGAAACCCAGCTAGTGTTGACAATGGTCATAAACGTTAAACGCAGCCTGCAATATTTAAGTTTTGCTAATGTGACCGCACCATATGGTGAATTCAAGTCATGTCGGAACAGTCATATTTTTGAGTTGAACACGCATGAACACCACCACAAAGCCATAATTACAAGTGGGAAACTCGAAATCAGTAAAAATCAAGGTAGAATCAATGGATGCAACGTCTTGGTAAATTTTCATAAATAAATAAAAATCATAAAAGGCAAAACACACCTGATGCTTCATTTTCTAGAAGTTGAGTTAAAAAAAAACCTTGCTGCATTTGTGTGTAGTTTATTAATAGAAGGTACACCGCCATCTTGCTCCGACCAAAGTGACTTGAGCACACCTGATGTCATAAACACGACTTCCCAACTCATATATAACCAACCCGATCTCACGGCAATTCGCACGTATTTTACAAGGTGGCTAATTCGTATTAATTCATATGACCTCACTCGTACGAATTCATACGTTGTTTGCTAAATCGTACGTATTTTACAAGTTGCAATGCAATGCTGAATCATGCACAATAAGAAACATTAATTAAAAATAATAAATAGGGTTAAATTTCATCCCATTAGGTTCTTAATGAGAACTAATCAGAGTACGATCTCAGTTAATGTAAAATGCTCTGGTCCAGTAGTCAGCAATTATAATTATGATTCACTCATACTTACAGCATTTATTAAACCCATATAATTGTGTTATTGATGAACAGATCATTGATCTAACATCATGTTGTGTGTTGTTGCTCGGGCCCTGATTGATTTCAGCAGTGCTGTTGTATCTGTGCGTGTGGGCAGGTTTGGCAGTGAGCCTGCATGATCTCATATCTGGGCTCTCTGCTCTTTAATAATGCACATACAGCACTCATTTAAAGCTAGCTCAACCCATCTCCACCCAGGCCCCTTGACAATCTCATGTACACTTTCTTAGTTTCTGAAACCAGAAGGCACAGGGGAGCATCTGCTAGTGAGGATGAAATCTAGACCGTGAGCAAAATGTTGCACAGTGTGCGACTGAAGTTTCTGTTGAGTGACCCCTCAGCTCTTTAATATTCAATAACTCTAATCTGTGTCTCTGGTTAACATAAGTGAACTACAGGCTATAGATATATGCTGCTCATTGTAGTGCATCCCACCAGAAAATAAAGTGCAGAGGTAATGTTACTGGATATTATAAAACACATAGATGCAGTTCGGAATGCTGATTGGTCAATGCAGTATATTTGTGCTAAAATACAAAAATCATTCATTATAAACACTGCAATATTGCATTTAAAAAAAGAATACTGTGTTTTGTTTCAAAGGCTGCATATGTCATTGAGGCTGGCTCATTTCAGAAAAGAAACCATTATATTGCATAGTAATAAAAATAAATTACAATAATTAATGCCTCTTGAGGAATAACAAATCTATTTTATCAACCTTATTTTTCAAGGCGGAAGTAAGCTATTTTCTGTGAATGTGCGAGACTTCCAATTTATTAGCCAGGGAAATATAGGGAAATAATGAGAAGACAAAGTGCAGTAAACGGTAAAATTATTTGCGCTGTAAACCAGTCTGTTTATTATGGAGTATTATATATTATGCCACGGAATAAAACAATTTAAAAGATAATTGCGACTTTTTATCTCACAATTCTGACTTTATAACTTTCAATTGCGAGTTTATATCATGCATTTCTGAGAAAAAAAAACTCACAATTGTGAGAAAAAAGTCTGAAATGTGAGATAAAAAGTTGCAATTACCTTTTTTATTTTTTATTCAGTGGTGGAAAAAAGCTTCCATTATTTATAGTTATGACAATGCAGACTGGTATTTCTTACCATATTATATAAATGCAATATCAAGCAGCATAACTAGCTGTTTTGTACTGCTAAAAATATCTGGAAGTGGATGACACTGGAAGCCAGACACATTCAATTTACAAAATGGCAGCGTGACGTGACAATAGAACCCATTATAATCAGTGACACTGTCTACACTGCATGCGGTGCGACACAACACAACAAATTCCCGACAGTGAACTATTTCTATGTCATCGCTGTCAAATAGTAATTAGCTGTTGGATTTACTTATTGTAGAGTTAACAAAAGTTATCATGAGCATTCTAATTTTTTAAGCAGATGTCATAACAAATGTCAGTACACAGGGAAGATCTAAACATTTAGAGGCTCATTCATAAATCCATAAGATCTTACCTTCATGCTGTGCAAATACAAAGTGGAACATCCGTCACCATGATTTTTGGAATGACTTATTGCTATAGAACACTATAGAACACAACGAGTGAAGCGTTGAGAAGGGGCGGAGCTACAGAAGGTATATAATGATGTTAGACGCTGCACATTTATCAATGTGAATCAGCATTACTGTCAATGAGTTTTATGTACATTATACTGATATTTGTGAGTTTTAGAGAGTGCTCTACACCAGTGGTTCTCAATCCTGGTCCTGGAGGCACCCCAACACTGCACATTTTGCATGTCTCCTTTCTCTGACACACCCTTTTCAGGTCTTGGAGTCTCTACTAATGAGCTGATGACCTAGATCAGCTGTGTTTGATTAAGGAGACATGCAAAATGTGCAGTGTTGGGGTGCCTCCAGGACCAGGATTGGGAACCACTGCTCTACACAATAATTAATTCCTCTTCAACAAAAAGAAGCAACTTGAGCATCATCACTACTCAGAATTTTCTCTTGGCAGTTTGATACAAGCTCCAAACCACTGATTCGAAACAAAAGATTTGTAAAGCTTCGAAGCTTCATGTAACAGTGTTTTGAAATCGCCCATCACTAGATATTGTTGAATAAAGTCGATATTTTGGTTTTTTTTGGCGCACAAAAAGTATTATTGTCACTTCATAACATTAAGGTTGAATCACTGTAGTCACATGAACTGTTTTAAATATGTCTTTAGTAGCTTTCTGGGCATCTGAAAGTGTTAATTATCTTGCTGGGAATGGAGGCCTCACTGAGCCATCGGATTTTATCAAAAATAGCTTAATTTGTGTTCCGAAGATGAACGAAGGTCTTACGTGTGTGGAACGACATGAGGGTGAGTAATTAATGACAGAATTTTCATTTTTGGGTGAATTAACCCTTTAAAAAGTATGTGGTGTTCAGACACAGTTCCAGCAGCAAACAAACCTCCTTCGGACTCAGTTGTGTCCTCTCACTCAATGTGTGGTCATGACTCAGTCTCTCCCTTACGATTTCAACCACCTAATTTCATCTGGTTTCAGGGTGAGTTTTCAGATTTTGACCACAAAATCCTAGGCATTTTGTATATGTGGGTCCATCTTACCAACCAAAGGTATTAAAATGGTAGCCAGATATTTTGCCACGTTGTATCACTGGTCTGAGTAGAGGACCCTCCTTATGTATTTTTGGTAATCCATATAAGTGTGGATTCTCCAAAGGTAAAGGCGAAAGAACAATCTATAAATTGTTGTTTCTCCAATAACTATAAACAACTGATAATTTGTTTCTTGTATTTACCAATGGGATCATGCTTCAACCTTTCATATGTATTACTGTCCTTGAGTAGTCTGAGTATCTTATGATAGTCCTCTGTATTGAACACCACTGTCCATCTTCCCTTATCCGCCGGATGTTTCATAAAAACATTTTTCATTGTATTTTACACTGCTCTGACCAGCAGTGCTGCCAGCCTGTGGTGTTTCAAATGCTTCGAATCCTTCTTTTCTGTTTATGGACATGACATGAGTGGAAGCCCGGAATTTCCCACTGAATCTGATCTGACAGTTAGTATTGTATGCTTACCATATTCAGCATAAAGCAAGACCACAAATTTGAACACATGATTTTATGTACCTGCTTTAATATATTTAATATGTCGTTATATATTTATTTACGCAGTAGATATTCTTACACTGTTCAGATGTCGCATCGCACCTGAATAGTGTTACTCTGTCCGACTGAATCAGCATTTGATTGCCTTTTTCTTTAGCTAACTGTAATGTGTGTTTGTTTGTCATTGATGTAAGTGGTGAGAACAGCGGTTCAATAATCTCCAAATGGCTGCTCTGTGCTTCTGGCAGCTTTGTCGATTCTTGACGGTGTTGTTGCATTAAGCATTTGGCAGTGTGTCCGTGGCCCCTGAAGGCAGGGGAATGAATATGGGATTGGAGTGTGGAGAGCTTCCTCTGGTGCCTCTGAAAGTCTTAAATGGCATACTGGGGAAACTGGCAAACTTTCTTCCTTCACCCCTCATTGTCAGCGCTCTACCCATTTCTCTCTGATGTGCTGTTTGGCATAGAACGAGGCATGAAGAGCCAAGCTGAGCAACGGATTCATCCATGATAGGAGAAAATCAAAAGAGAAAAATGAATTCCCATCCACCTTGCAGCTTTCATGTGGTGAATGTGGGAGGTGATATGACGAGTCGTGGGGTTGTACATGTGTTTATGTGCTGGAAATGAAAGGTACACCGAAAACAGAGAAGAGAGGAGAAAGTGACATCCACAGAGGAGATGAAAAGCCTCTTTGATTGAGAGAGACAGCGAGGAGAGCGACAGGCACCCGTGCTTGATCTGGTACCAATCACAGGGAAGTACTGTCAGCTGTCCTACAAGAACCTGGCTGTGTACACCAACCTCTGATCTGACCTGTGTGACAAACACACTGCGTCCGAAAGCTTAGGCAGTGACTTGTTTCCACGCTGTCTTATCAGGCAATGACTCTGCAGCCAGCGTTTGTGCATGAAGGCACCTCACAAAACTGATTTCAGACAGGTTTCTGAGGCAGTGTAATGGTTCAATGATCTGCAGCAAAATAGAGCAGGCTTTGGTGATAAATAAATATTTAATGACTACAGTAGTAATTTCTCATTAGAAGTGGAAAACATTGGTCAAAAACGTACATTTACGCATCTTTATGTTTTAGCTCAACTGTCACAGCATGGAACACACAGGATTGTGGGATATCAAAGGCAGCAAAGGATACATCTATGCTGCCTTCCAAAATCGATCAGAGGAAGGTATCTCAGGAGACAGGAAGTGAAGCTTACATTGGATTCGGACTTGCCTTGATGCCTTCCTACCATCTTCCGAAGGCAGCATTTTTCAGCTTTCGGATGCAGCCTTGATGTTTATTAAAGCCATAGATTATTTTGCCCCAAAAATAAAGAAAAATTTTAAATATTATTCTGGTTGCTCTTGTCCATGTAAACACAATGACTGGAAAGTCAAATAGAGACTCAAACTTTCAAGCCTTGAAAAGGAGCCAAAGCCACACAAAATATCAATAAATTCCAAAATCTAAAACCATGTTCTGAATTGTGTGAGAAATGCATGCAACTGCTGCAACAAGGTCGACCAAGTGAGCTGAATTTTATGAATTATCCAGTTTTGAGTACTGAATTAACTATTCAATTGATAAGATCTATCATAAATAAATAAAAACATTCACATTTTTGTTCATCCTCTCTCTGACTCTGCCTTTAAGACTTCTGTATGTAAATTACATTTCAGTGTGATTGGTGTACAGATGCAGGTCACACTGTTTTTCATCGGGCTGGTCGTTAATTATTATTATATGTAAATATAGGTGATTATATGTTAATGAACTTTGGCATACAATCATGATGACTTCTAAATTAGTTGTTTTCGCAGCATGGTTTCAAAAAATGATCTGAATGTTTTTTAACTTGTTGCTATTTGTTTTCTAGGGTGTTCAGGGTGGTTTCCTACTGGTCCAAATCAAAACAACCCCAAGTCTCCATAGTTGAGTTCCAAAAACTATGCACTATGTGCTCTACCGTCAATTGTATGAATTTTATACAGTTGTTTATTTTGTCATTCAACATTGGAGTCTGATAGCCCCTCTTTCTCTATTCAAGGAAAGCTGTGACGTTCAGTGCATGAAGTGTCCAATATTCCTTCATTTTTTTCAGTTAATTAAATCCATCATCCATTTTTGGATCCATTTTCCATGTGAACACAATAATCACACTATTTATGCTACATAAAAACTGCATAATGGCAAAGAGTACTGCATAAGTATGCAAATTGGGACGTGCCTTTTGATATTCTGGAGAAGAGAATATCATAAACCTGATTGCTTAGAAAAGTAGTAAGACATCAGCAAGCCACACTAGGAATCATTCATGTCTGTAGCGCAAAAATTGTGGGTCGAATCACATACCGGAGTTTAAAACGTAGAATCACCAACAATGGGTAATAGATGCTTGTTTTAATGTTAATTCTGTCATGACAACTCTCTGGAGATTGGCATGTTTATGGATATGACAATGTTAATGTATTTGGTCTTGGCGGAATAGATCTGCTTCATTGCTGCTGCAGAGCAAGTACCGAGACTTGCTACTGCCAGTAAATTCACAGACATTGCTATGAGCATGTAAGACATGCTGCTGCTGCACATGTAACATACATGAATTACCCCTGTAGCAGATCTATACAGGTGGAGCTGGGGAAGGAGGAGGGTTCTGCAGACTGCTAACAGCAAACACTACCGGTATTTTTTGAATGTTGAGCATTTGCCGCTGATGCAACAACACCCAATCAGCTGTGCTGTGTAGATAATGACACGATCGCTACCAAATGAGTTAAAGACCTATCAGCCTGCGCCATCTAGAGTTTCATGCCAGAACTGTGTAATCTATTTCTATTGTAGAACATTATAGACTTACGGTTTATTAAACAGGATTTTTATCAGATGTCCAACACTTTCTAGAATGAGTCAGCATGTTCTTCAACTCTTCTGGTTATTTCTGCCTGTCTCTCATCCACTATACGGATGCCAGCAGTCTTTGAGTAGACTTCAGATCTCTGCACTGCCAGTATAAATGTGTTCTGCTGCTATTAAGGATGAAATCGACTCAAATCATCCTTCGTGACCGTTCAGCACGTACAATATTATGTTCTACTCAGAAGCAGCCATTATCATCAGCCGCAGGTCTCGGAGGATGTTCTGATAGATGGTGAATGTTACTCCCTGAGGTTAAATATAAAGTGTGATGTTTGTTTGGAGATATGATTGTCTCATCTGCAAAGTCATTTACCAGCAGCCCATTAAGATTATTACAGATATAATAGACTATATAAAACAGCTCAAGGTTTCTGGAGCTCTGTATCAATAACCAGAGATTTTATTGATATTTTTAAACGAGTAAAAATTATTAACTGAGTGTTTTTGAATTCTGTTACTTGCGTTGTGCCAAAAGGCAAATTAATTATTATTGAATTATGCAGTTGTTTTTCCAAAACGTAATTTCTGTGTTTTAAACTTGTATCATGTAATGAGAAATCAGATGTTCTTTGTTCTTTTGAAATAATAAAAAAAAGAGTTATACTGTACTGTGAAAACATTCTGTAAGTTTTACAACTAATAATTTCCTCCCTAGCCCAAAAAGACCATTTATTGAAATTAAGGTCTCATTATAAAATCCTCAAATTAAATCTGAATACATGAATACATGTCCACATCAGCGATGCCTGTTTGGTGTTTAGAGACTTGGCCAGTCCAGTCACAATAAGATAATAGGGAGGAAGTAGGGTCTAAATTGTTATTCCTAAACAACAGAAAACCAAAGAAAAGAACCTGAATGGCTCCCTGTCTGACCAGGGACCTTAGAATCATCCTAATCTCGCTCAGAGAACTGAAGGCAATACAGACACACAAGATAATGAACTAAAAGGAAACAGGTGTGAACTAATCAATGAAGCAATGAATCACCATGACAACAAATGAACACAAACTAGAAACCATGACAATGGAAGGAAACACAGGAAATAAAGTGATACAAACTAAGGGAGGCGTTTACACAACACCATTTCAACGCTTTGGCCATTCATTTACACGACAATAGCATTTTTGGGGGCCTCAAAACAGGTTTCAAAGTGCAAATTTTTGAAGAGGACACCGTCTCCATGTGAAGTACAAAAACGTGAATTTGTGAAAACAGTGACGTCATGCGCATGCGTATTACGTGTTCAGTCTGTAGGTGCGTAGTGTTTCTTTACAAAGTGACATTGCCATCTACTGGCCTGGCAGCAGAATACAGCGTTTTTAGTCGTTTACATCGATCTGTGAGAACGGGGATCATTTTTACAATGATGTCGTCTTGACATAAAAAACACACACAAAAAAACTGTAGGTAAACGTTTCTGTGAAATAAATAATAAAATAAAAAACACAGGACAGTTTTTATCAAAAAGTAATCAAATGTAAAACCACTGCATAGTCTTCACTGTATAAATTAAATATAGATTAATACTACAAAAAAGTGATTTTCTTGGTAACACTATAAGGTTTCATTTGTTAACATTAGTTAATGTATTAACTAACATGAACTAACCATGAGCAATACATTTGTTACAGTAGCCTATTTATTAATCATTGTTAATGTTAGTTAATAAAAATTCATTGTTCATGTTAGTTCACAATGCATTAACTAATGTTAACAAATACAACTTTTTATTTTAATAATGTATTAGTAAATGTTGAAATTAACATTAAAGGCACAATATGTAGGATTTTTGGATAAAAATATCCAAAAACCACTAGAACAATGTTATATATTTTGTTGACTTGTGTACTGCATTATCCCAAATGTTTCCAAGAATGTTTAAATAAGCAATTTTAACCAGGACATGGACCGTGTCCGTGCGTCGCCTATCAATGACATCATACCGGTGTTACCCTCGGTTTCCGGTTTTATTTTGTAGGATCCATGGAAACACCAAAGACTATTTTACTATATTATGTATTTTATTAGACAGGTGAGCAACTGTTTGGATACATTCATTGACAGAAAGCTAATCATGTTATATAGTCTTAAGGGGCTTTTGCACCAGAGGAACCTTTTCATAGTTCCTAGAACCATTGGCTGAAGTACCCGGATTTTGCCGTGTTCACACCGCAGGAACTAGGAATGATTTTAGTTCTAGGAACTCCTTTTGGTGGAACTAAATTAGCTCCTACTTCAGAGTAGGGTCTAAACCAGCTCTATAGGAACTATCAGTGATGTGAGTGTACGTTGATTGGTCAAACGCATGTCAAACACCGGCACCGGGCATTTTTAAAAAGCCGTGTAAACATATTTACTTAACAAAAATGGAAAACAGCGAAAATGGCATTTACCTGTTGTCTGCAACGTTGTGTTCTTTTCTCCGCCCTCGATACTTTAAGTTGTCATAGGAGATTTTGTCTCTTTTGCTCTTTCAGTCGTGTAGATTATGCATTTACATTCCATCTCCGTTACCACGAAACCTACGACACACAACAAATACAGCTCCAATCAATCACGGCATCCTCCATTCACCGTTTTTTAGCATTTGTAAATGCCGATCGATCTAGCTTTCTGCAGTGTGCAACAAGAGTCTCATAGCAGCCGCCGAGTAAACACAAAAAGTAGCATTATAACAATTTTCAACGCACTCAAATATCTAATATGATAAACAGCGCTGTGTTACCTCATACGCTTGACTGGAAGAAGCGGCAGCGGTGACTGTAGCATAATAAAAGTCCCACTGCTGTCAAGCCGTGTATTGCGCTCGTCTCTCATTAGCAGTCGCTCCAGCGGCCTCGTTTCAGCTCTCGCAGCTCTCGGCCCTGCTCTGCTTCATACTACAGTAAAGTGAATAATCTCATCCATGAACATGATTTCTGCCTGAGTCCTGTCCCGATTCTTTTCCACCGGCTGTAGACGTGAAGACAACACCTCCCATGATTCTGCGAAATCAAGGCGTCATCAAACTACGCCTTTGTTTTGAATAAGCGACCTCTAGCGGGAAAAAATTACACATTGTGGCTTTAACAAAGATGCAGTAGAAGTGCAGTTCATTATTAGTTCATGTTAACTAACGTAGCTAAGTAATGTTAACTAATAAAACTTTATTGTAAAGTGTTATCATTTTCTATTTGTTTTATGTTGTCTGATTAACATACAGACAGCAGCAGGAATATTAGGCTGCTGTCACTTTAAGAGCGAATGCACAGGTCTAATATACTGATACACACGTGACTTATGTCCCCAACTGTTTATGTTCACTTAAGACATTACTGATGGTGTTTAAGCGAATACTCACCTAGCTGGGCATTTTGACATATTTCTGTTTTTAACCATTTAGGCGTGAAGCTTAAAGTTCACTTTTCAGAAAGAACACAGAAAGCCACTTAGGGAACAGAATCTCTTTCATGACTTAATGCAGTTTTATTAGCTCATTTTATTATCGAGCACGTCCTGCAGTTTGACAACAGCAGACTGTCTTTTATGACAATCGCTGATCAAGCTGGTTTGGATGTTAAGTTGGGCTTTTATGTTTAATCTAGCAATTTTATAGGAAAATGTGCATAGGAAAATTGTCTTGCGAGTTTTTCGTAATCTGATTGGTTCTTCTGATCGGCCTTTATAGAGACCACCGATCAAACTATATAAAGCTATTATCGGCTGATAATGATCGGCACCTGATCAGTCGGAGCACCCTTATTAAAAGACCATGAAAATCACAGCAAAACACCAACATAGCGTGACAGATAACTAGCCAAACCGTGACCCCTTGGCTTCAGCCTTACTCTCATCTCTCTCCTGCTCATTTGATAGTGTTTATGGATCAGTCTATTGAATTTGAGTGTACCGTTTAGAGACCATCAGCATTTTTTTATATATAATGATTTCTGTGGATTGTGTCTCTTATCACCCACTTTATTGTGCATCATTAGCTCTTCCGCTCCCGTCGTGTTGCTGCAGAAGAGGCTGACGGCTTATACTGTATACAGCCAACCTCTCGCCCACTTCTCTTAGCCAACAAGTGCCTTTTTGCAGTGTGCAGTGAAAAGCAGAGTAACTTAGCAATAGAAAACCTTTTATTTATCACCCAGAGGACAGCCTGAAGATAGCGCTTACGTCCAGAATGTCCTCCCACACACACACATTTCATACTCACACACACCTTAAATGACCCTTGTGAAAAAGGCACACTTGAGCGTTCTTTCGAGAGTACATGATATAAAAAATAATGTTCTTAATGCTCATACTTCATACATATTTCAGTTTGTACCGAAAGTTTTATTTTGTTATTACTTATTGCAACCTCACTGTATTTAAGTGAAATGTAATTAGTGTTGTAAAGAATATTAAAAGTGGATTTTTTACCCACTTTAGTTATGGATGCACCGATCGGTGGAATCAAGTACTCCAGAGAACTGTGTATTTAACTATTTTATGTAACTGCTGAAAAAATTGTCAACTTCTCAAGCAACTACTTTACTCTGATTCATTTTTTTCACCTCTGGGTATTCTTAATTAAATCCCCCAGAAATAGGTGGTAAACAGACGAGAGGCAAGCGAGATGTTTTTCTAAATGTAGCTGACTGTTCATTAGAAGAGTCAAACACAGAGACATGCTCTAAACGCTTATGCCCGTGGGGACACGTCTGATTGGCACAACCTCCGTAACATGATTTAACAGAATAGTGTGTGTGTGTGTGTGAGATAGAGAGAGAGAGCAGGAGACTGAAAGATGTGGCTCTTTGGTGTGGATTTGTGCACCTCGCTGAATTAATTATTCTTGACGTACTCTGTGCTAATGAGGAAATATGTCAAACCAAAAACTGACCTGTTGAAACGAGTATGAATGAGGACACGTGTGTATTCAGCGGATGTGTTACACAATGGAGTGTAAGAATCAGTATTTTTAACAATTTCCTTCCCATTGTTATGAACTGCTCCGAGACTTGGGTTGAAGGTCCAAATGCAGCTTTATTGGAACAGTCCGGAATCATAATCCATATACCAGGCAAAAGGTCAAACACACAGGCAAACAATCCAAATGAGCAACCAGGCAGAAAACACAGGCTAAAGGGCAATCCAGAAAACAGGTAGATAATAAAAAAACGAGACCAGGATAACACTCAGAAATGCAGTGTAACAACATACAAGACTTCGCAATGAATGATAGAAAACATAGGGCTGACATAGGCAGGGTTAACAAGGATAATGAGACACAGGTGGATGTAATCAGGCATAATGAGTCCGGCCAATGGTTTATGGGAAATGCAGTCCATGGTGAGATAAAGATGGAAGGAGTGCCCTCTAGTGGAAATCAAGGGCACTTCAGCTGGTGGATGTAACACCCGTATTTAAATATTTTATGAATGGGGAATATATGAATGGATAAAATGTATACCTTGAATTAGTGATAATTAATTTAGTCTTAGTCCTGTGTTAAATGTTTTTACTTTTTATCACATTTAGTCAACCTTGTCGTGTTTTTGTTTAGTCAAGTTTTAGTCGACTAAATGTCAGAGCATTTTAGTCTAGTTTTAGTCAATGAAAACTTAGTCACATTTTCGTCATGCTGCATAATGGTTAAACTGATAACAATGATTATTTTGCTCAAAATTATAATCGCAATGATTTGTCATTTGAGAAATTAATTTTTACCTATAATCAAACTCATATGCATGGTTTATTTTACCTCATTTAGGGACCGTTTACATGACACCATTTTCAATAAAAATCAGAAAACTTTTTATGTGTTTTGGCTGTTTATTTACATGACAACAAGGTTTGGGGGGCCTAAAAAAATCTATTGAAAACAGGTTTCAAAATGAAAGTTTTTGAAAACGATATCATTATTGTCTCTATGTAAACTACAAAAACGTGAATTTGTGAAAACATCATGCACGTGTATTAAGGCAGGAACACACCAACCCGACGCCGACGAACTAGTGGCGATGAAAGCAGACTGCGGGGTTGGCTCACGTCGGCAGCGTCTGGGTCCAAAGTTGTCCTGACACACCAAACCGACGCTCGACAGCCGACGGCCAAGTAGCACGTCCGTTCTGTGCCTGCGTAAGATGAAATGCCTTTCCGTATCAGCAGGTGGCAGTAGCTGAACAGCCAATCAGAATGATCAGATGGCCCGACAGACCGACGAGCACCGACGCGTAGTGCTTCTTTACAAATTAACATCGCCAACTACTGGCCTGGCAGCAGAATACAGTGTTTTTAGTCGTTTTCACTGATCCATGTGAACTGGAATCGTTTTTACAATGCTGTTGTCTGTACATGAAAACTCCTAGTTCCCTGATTTATTATAGGCAGTGTAGAGAGTGCACATGGTTGCCAGATTGCAAAGATTAAGTAAAACACCATGCAGAAAATGTATCATTTTAGCAGAAAATGTATCATTTTAACAGAAAAGCTCTGATTGGGGAATTTAAACTCTTGACATCTGGCAACCACAAACATGAATGCTTGTAGTAGAGGCTTGTACAGCACTTTGTGATATTTTGTCTCTTTTTCAACAAAAATAAAGAGAGATTTTGATAAAGATTTTATTTTTTTAAATACATTTTAGTCTCATCTTTTTTCGTCAATGATATTGCATGTTGATGTATTCAGTTATTGTTTAATTAACTTGTTGTCATCTCGTCTTAGTCATGAAAAAAAGCTTGTTGATGAACATTTTTCATTAACGAAATGAACACTACCTTGAATTTAGCATAAGTTGCTTTATATAAAAGCTCCAAAATGTGTATATGAAAAATAGGCTATCTGTTCAGACAATTTACTTACAGAAACTACTGGAAAAACACAAAGATTTGAGTTGCTACCCCCAAAGTTGCTTGAACCAGAAACAGGAATGAAAGGATTTTAAAGGTATTACTGCCAATTTGTGAACTGGCTATGAATTTATATACAGTATCAGCCTGATGTACAGCTAAAACTCTGTCTTTCAATCTCTAAGTAGCATAACAGAGGATGTTTTTTTTATGAGCTAGCATGATGAAATTATATAAGTCCATATCTCTCAACTTCTTATGCATAACCTTCACTCTCCATCTGTGTTGATTCAGAGATGCGCCGAAATAGAGAATCACTAAATTTATCAATCCCTGCTTTCTCCATTAACTGCCAAAGACTGCAAGTGTCTGATTTTCTCTGTGTGCATGTTGGTTTCTTTCTTTTTCTTTGTCATTAAAACTGCTTTGGACAATAAAACAATAGTTCACCCCAAAATCAACAAAGTACAGCACCTTTTTGAATTTGTGTCATACGGAACGTGAGGGTCAGTAAATCATTTTCATTTTTGGAATAACTAACACTTCTAAAAGTTCATCCTGATGATTAAAAACATCCATCTCTCTTAATCCCCTCACACTGGCTGTTTGATGAGGATGATGGTGATTCTGAAGTGCTTATCCTCTGATGTGACGCATCTCTCTCTTGATAAGAGTCTCTCTGATTAATTTAAATCACATGAATATTGAGATGAGGATGAGAGATTGAACAGCTTTGATTGACAGTATCAGAAGCAGCAGTGCCAATCTGCCCTGATTCATCATCTCAACAGCTGATTAAACTAAAACACAAGCCCTTCACAGTGAAACTAACACTTGTCTACACTGAGCAATGAGACAAATGTTCCCATTATAATAAAAAAAAGTTGTCTACAATGTAAGTGGGAGCGTTCTAGTTTTAGTTTTTCCATGTGTCCATGTTTTGCTTGCTTGCATTGTAGACTTGAAGTGTATTTATAGTGTACTATGTTGTGTTTTTATGTGATGTTGTGCCATTTTCCAGCAGTGCAGAGCTCACACATACCCAGTAATTCGATCAAATCAAGCTCAAGACGAGAGTGTGAATATCTGATCAGAGGTAATGAAGCAGGTGTTCAGGGTGAGCTGGTCTTGAGACCGATAAAGAAGGTTAATGTTCTGCAGAATTCGATTTCTCTCCCCGCTTTTCTGCCTCCATCACACAGGGTGCGTCTCAATCAGCTCCCGAGCTTGTGAATCAGTATATTGTGTGCATGAATTCAGGCACTGGTAAGTACAATAAGGACCCTGATTCACTACACACTGGGACACTGATGACTCTATTTCCGGCAACATGACAACATCCTCAATTGTATTGTATTTATGAAAAACAGCAGAGATTATATCTTTTTGACAATGTTATTTTAAGAACATTATGATAAGTATTTTGCTTGTTACATATGTGTGCGACATTTCAGCCATAAAATACATTAAAAATGTTAGCTAGATTATGTTCAGTATCTGTGTAGCGATGTATGTTTATGCTGAAATATAAAAACATCTATGGCGTGTTGTTAAGTATAGTGAGTTGGCTCAAGTGATTTAAGTTTCACGCTTCAGAACTTCCGTTAAGGGAACATAGTGAGCATCGATGCTCCCTGGTTTTTATGGTGCATTGTGGGACTTTTTAGGGAGCGAACGTTTCAGTGCACTGGAAGGATTCTGTGATTGAGACAGTGCTTAAAATGGCCGACTCCCTAATAAGTGCCCTGACTACTGAACTAGGGAGCTGATTGAGACGCACCCTCAGTTTCATGAACGGAGATGCTTTGTTGCAGATACGATAGCACTGACCTGGGGATCTACTAGTGAATGATGTAAATTGTAGACATGTTTGTGTTTGCAGGCAAACCTTTAGGATGCTTACACTCTAGAGAGTTCACATTCACATGACCTTCTGTCTTCCTTTCATGCTGCTCTTTTCCATACACTGAAAGCTGGTGGAGACCAAGGGCTGTCAAGATCCAAAATAGACATAAAAGCACCATAAAACTTTCACAAAAGTAATCCATATATGACTTGTGCAGCATATTTCTTGCCTGCATTGTCTTCTGAAGCCATGCGATTGCTTTGTGACAAACAGATGGAAATTTAAGCAGGTTTTTCACTGCTAAAATATACTATTTTTGTGTTCCACTGAAGAAAGAAAGTCAAACAAGTTTCAAAAGACCTTCATCTGAACCCATAAGGGTTTTGGGTTACACTTTATTTCGATGGTCCACTTTAGACATTCAACTATAAGTAACTCATTAGAGTATTAGGTTAGGATTAGTAGAAAAAGTTGACATGTAGTTGCAAAGTTATAGTCGGTAGAATGTCTGTTGGGGAGCATTAAAATAAAGGGTTAGTGACTTTTGTTCATCTTCAAAACACAAATGAAGATATTTTTAATGAAACCTGAGAGATTTCTGTCCCTCCATTGAAAGTACATTACATCAAGCTTCAAAAAGTTTATAAAGACACTGCAAAAATAATGCACATACATTGTCAAACCTGGTTAGATTTTTACTACAAAGTAAAAGTCCAACAAGAAGCAAAATCACAGAACATGATGTATACATAAAGCTCAATTGTGCTCTTTCTTGATGCACAAAAACTAATGAGGTTTCTGGTGTCAAGCAAGTGCGTTTGGGCTTTCTTGTTTACTGTATTGATATGCAGCATGTATGTGCATTGATTAATGTTTTAAATTTGTTCGCCGGAAGTTTACATTTTGAAGCTTGAAAGTTTTGGTTACAGATTTTCAATGAAAGGGTAGAAATCTCTCAGGTTTTATTAAAAAAGTATCTTCATTTGTGTTTCGAAGATGAAGGAAAGTCTTGGGTTTCTCTCATCTCTCTATCTGTTTGGACTGAGATAGGTTTGTCCTGGTTTTTAAACATCTCTTGCAACATTGTCTCGCAGTGCTTTCGGTCAGGTTTGAACAGTGGGAACAGATGTTTGCCTCCTCTGAGAGCTCATTATGGACAGCGTCAAATTAAAGCAACGGTGTCTGGTTAATTGCAGTTAGTACTATAACCCTCTTTAATGATCATTAATCAGTAACGTCAGGCTGCGTGTGTGATTATGTGCCGCTTACTGTGATTGAAGTGTGAAAATATGGATATGCTCAACCCTGAGAATTATTAAAAGCATTGCAAAAACCTATCCTGGCTGTACCATTTACTAACCTTCAGGTTACAAACTCATTTAACTTTATTTCACAAAAGAAGACATTAGACAGAGTCTAATACTCTCTTTTCCAAGCAATGAAAGATACAATAGAACAATCATAAATGCATTATTCACATACAATCTTGCTTCTGCTCTGAAATCTCATCAAACAAGACTTGAAAGTTTTAAAAAAAGTTTGATTTCAGTGACCGGATACTGCGTTTGCATGTGGACGAACAGCCAAACCTTTTCCAGGCTCCTCCTCCCGTTGACTCCACTGTCGGCTATCATCCTGGCTGTGCTCTGGACCACCTCGCTCCCTGGCTCCTCCCACCATCATCACCACCTGGTTCCTTCCACCAGTCCCTCGTCCGCCTCCTGAACAACCTCCCTGGTACCTTTCACTGGGGCTTTGTTTTTCTCCAGGCCCTTGTCCGCTGCGAGAACCCCCTCCTCAGCAATTTCACGGTGCAAGGTCACACTTTCCCAGATGGGGAGCACCATTTGAAAGCAGGACTTCCTTTTCTGACACATGGGGCCCTATCATACACCCAGCGCAATACAACGCCAGGTGCAATGCAAGTGTTTTTTGCTAGTTTCAGCCTGACGCAGTTATCGTTTTCACGTCCAGCGCCACGTTGTTTAAATAGCGAATGCACTCTGTTCGCCCATGGGAGTGCTGGTCTGAAAACGAGGTGTGTTCAGGTACATTGTTGGCGTGTTGCTATTTTGAGGCAACTGAAAACGACTGCACCATTGACCAACAAACACCTGGTCTAAAGTCAATGGTGCAGTTTTTTTTTGTTTTTTTTGGCGTGTTAGTAACGTGCCTATAGACAGGTGCACGATGCACGTAAACTCTGCTTGTTACACACACAGGGACACGCAGCAGAACACAAACATGACAAACATTACAAAAAATTTTCCGTGAGGATTCGGATTCGGACATGCCCTAAATGCACCTGTGCCATGCTCTTTAGACCATGAGCTTAGATCGTTAAAATAGGGCCCATGTTCACAGCAGCACATGGTATGAGAAGAAGGTCAGATTATTTGCTTTAGTAATCTTATTTAAAATGACATGAACTGTACATAAAAATGTGTGTGTTTGTATGAAGGTGTAGAGAATTTTTTTTTATTTTTTTTTTATTTTGCATGTTCAGAAATTCAGTTTTTCTTTATGTTGCCTCAGAGCAATGTTGTGTGATAAGGGGTACTTTTATAAGGATGTCTTTGCTGACAATATTTTTGGAAGTTATCACATATTATCACATCACATCACATAGTGCACAATATAAGCCCTAAAAATAGTTGATTTCATGACTTTTAAAAAAAGATTTGTTATTTTGTATTGCTCTCTGAGCATTGTCTTATATGTGAATTAATAATTTTCTCTAATGAACCAAGAAATAATGTGGAATCATTTTATCATGTGCTCTCTTTAAGAAAACTTAAGTAGCTTTTTATTTCATTAATATTTTATTATCTGAAAGTACAGTTTTTTTTTTTTTTAAATATACTTCCAAGATTTGAAGTACACTACAAGTATGCACTTCTTTTACACAAGGTTCACTGGTTCGTGTCTCATCACACAAATTAGTTTTGAGAGTTATGATGGAGGGGAAGATTTCAGTGCAATAACTTAAATTTCAGTCCCTTCCTCACTTAAATTGTGACTTAAGAATTAGAAAATTGCACACAGGTCATAAGGACTACTTTTATGGTGCTTTTGAGCTTGACAACCCACTGTATGTTGTCATTGTAGACAGGGCTTGACATTAACTTTTTCATTCACCAGCCACTGTGGTTAGTGCTTTTCCAAAGTTACTAGCCACTCAGCACTTTCACTGGCCACAATTTTGCTGATTAGGAAATTACATTTTATATGATTAAAGTTGACTTTGGCATGCTAAAATTACTTGATTTTGAGTTATTTTACTTGATTTAGCTAGATTTAAAACGCTTTCAATCTTTCAGATGCAGATTGACCACCCTTATCAAAACTACATGGTATATCAGCTGGTATGTATGGGTGGGCAATATGACCATAATATGAGAAATTTTATAATTTTATTTTTTATAAAGTTATTTTTGTTAGGCTATACAAATTGAAAAAAGCAACAACAACAAAAAAAAAAAAAAAAGCAAATTACCAATACAATAGTAAACTAAAAACACTATTTTTTTTCAGATACAGTAGGTTTATTTAACATGTATACATTCATTTAACCTTTTGATTAACAACGGTAATGACAGACAGGTATTTAATTGGGCTGCTGAATGCATGGACGTAATATACTGACACATATCCAGTTTTTACCCACCTTTTTACGTCCACTTAAGCCATAACTGACTGTATTCACGCGAGATACTCCACAGGATGGACATTTTGACATCTGTGTGTGCGTGTATTTGACTATTCAGGCGCAAGGAGAACTGATCGGGCGCGTGACAGAGAGAGAGAGCGCGCACGCGAGAGAGCGCTTCCTTTGTGTGTCATTCAGCGCGATTCCGCCTATCCCGCCTTCACTAACGTGCAGTTCATCGATAACGAATTGTGACTGAATTGTAATTTTGTGTTACAACAAGTTTGGCTACCTTTGATTTGGCTGTAGGCTGAAATTATATTCAACCCGCCAAAGTGGCTAGTGGGTGTGGCTGTCTTACCCGCCAAAGCTGAAATCTACCCGCATTTGGCGGGTTGGCGGGTGTTAATGTCAAGCCCTGATTGTAGATAAAGAGACTTTTAGTTTGTGTTTCAAAGAAGAACAGAAAGCCATACAGTACTGAAATGACATGAAGGTAAGTAAATAATGATGTTTTTAAATGCAGAAATCTTTGAATAACCAGACCAGTTTTTCTCCTCCCTATTATGTGCATCTGTGTATTTAGAGTGATTGCTGTTCTATGTAATTGCTGTCATTTCTGCGAGTGTGACAGTTATAAAGCAGTTTTTCGCTGTGAAATCGTGTGAATGTAACGATCAGTCTTGAACAGAGCTGCAGATGTGCAATGACGGAGCTTTTATGACTTGACTCATCTGAAATCTGTCTGTTTGAGTGCTGGAACAGGTATAATTACTAGCTGCTGCAACACTGAGCAAATACAATGAGCCAACAAAAATATATTTTCCTTTTTTTCTTTGCTTGATCTCTTTAGACAACAATGCAATGTGGGAATTCAGTACACAGCCAGCGTGTTATTTGCATTTATAATGTATTCCTTTGTTATCCCACACATTATTTTGAAAGCAAAGGATTATGGGTTGTTTTGTTGTTGTTGTTATTGTTGTCTCCCTCTGTGTATTTGATCAGCTGGCCTGAACCCTCATGCTGAAGTACAACAATCCCATTTACCTTTGTGGGGCTCGTCCAAATAAAACGTCTCATTGCTGTATTCTTTTTCTATCCAACACTCTCTGAGTGTTTGTTTAATATTTTTCATGATGTTTTTTCCAGATACATCAGTTCATTTTACAAGTTGCAGTAACCAAATCTGTCTTTCTTTTCTATCTGTTTATTTTTGTCATATCATCATTTTTGACCATTTCTTTCTTTCAGGGCAGAGAAAGAAAACAATGTTGTCAATACAAACCTTTCAACAGTGAATTTGGTCCTCTAATTTTCACCGGAGGTTTATTTAAATATTGTAAAACCTAAAAATATCACTCTTATGTATCTTATTTGCAAGGTTGGGGAGTAACGGAATACATGTAACGGCGTTACGTAATCAGGATACAAAAATCCAGTAACTGTAATTCGTTACAGTTACGTCAAAAATCGTAGTAATCAGATTACAGATACATTTTGAAAAATATACATTATACATGTGACCTTGAAGTAATCAGATTACATTACTTTCATATTGTGATACTTGGATTATATTACTGAATACTTTTTTTATGAAGTAATTTGTAACTGTAACGAAATACTTTTTTAAAGTAACCCTCCCAAGCCTGCTTATTTGTAAGAGGGAGTTGTCTGTTTTAATGTTGCTTGTGAAGAAGATTGTGTTAATCTTATTTAGAGAAGGACTGTGGCTTGTTGCCCCAGGAGTATTTAAAATGTTTGTTTGTGTGTGTGTGTGTGTGTAATTCTGCTTAGTTATTATATATTGTGAGGCTGAGATATAAACTCACAATAGAGGGGAAAAAGTCAAAAGAGTGAGATAAAAAGTCGCAATTACCTTTTTTATTGTTTCATTCCGAGGCAGAAACAAGTTTCTGTAGTCACGTTACACTGCAGCTTTGCTAATTTTTAGTTTGTTGTATATTGCAACTTGGTTTTTAAAGGGATAGTGAATGAAAATTATCCCTTGATTTCCTCACCCTCAAGCCATCCTAGGTGTATATGACTATCTTCTTTCAGACTAACACAATCGGAGATATAGCAAAATGCATTCGACGTATGTCCAGCGTTAGCTTCCACGAAGTAGTACACAATGACTTGACGTACTACGTGTTATAGCATAGAACATAGCGTAGTACGTCATGGCGTAGTCTAGAACGTCATGTCATTGTGTGCTATGTCAAGGAAGTTAATGCTTTTTGGACATACTTCGAATGCGTATGGCTGTTGTGCGGGAAGCTTGTTATTTTACTTTACATAGTTGTAAATATGGATATTTGTCTTACACAAATGCATCATTTCACTTCAGAAGGCCTTTATTAGCCCCCTTGGAGTTGTTTGGATTTTTTTTTTTTTTTTTTTTTTTTAATGGATGGATGCATTTTTTTGTCTTCAAAATGTGGCCACCCATTTACAACCATTATAAACCTTGGAGGACTAAGGATATTTTTAAATATATCTCAGATTGTGTTTGTCTGAAAGAAGATCGTCATTTACACCTAGGCTTGAGGGTGAGTAAATCATGAGAGAATTTTCATTTTTGGGTGAACTATCCCTTTAAGAGGAGTGTTCAAACTTGTTGCCTCCCTCTAAAGGTGGGCGAAATATCGGTAGACGCGGTGGATACTCATGTGATGTTTTATCTCGGTGTCATTCAAGTTTATTTGTATATCACTTTTAACTAAACCATCTTTACAGAAAATGGTTGTTTCAGCTGTATAATTAGGAAGGATTATGTTAACAGTCAGAAATGAGTGTATCAAAGTAATGTCCATGTGGCAGTAATATATCATTAATATAATACGTTAGGGTTAGTTAACATTTATTGTAGTAATCATGTATTGAGTTAGCAACAATGAACAAATCTCACAGGAAAACTTATTTTATAAGGTGGCGATTTTGTATGAATTCATACAATGTGAATTGTACAAAAACGTGTGATTATTAGAAAAAAACTTAGCATGAAGGTCCACCCCTAAACATATCCGTTACTGGGGCATATGAAGATCGTACGAAAATGTAGGAATTAGATGGTCATACAGTATGTGCTCTGTGTAGGTTTTGGAACTTTTGTGTTACTTCCTGTTTTGAGTGTCATGTTGTAGTTCTTTGTAGTCGTCCCCAGGTGTCCCGTTACCTTGTTAAGCGTGTTTCCCCCTGTGTATATATAGCCCTTGTGTTTCTCTTGTGCTTTATCAGTCGATGTTTGCTGTTTTTGTAGATGGTTCTGTTCCCTGTGCTGTTGGTGTTCCCTTTGTTTTTGGCTTTTGTTTGTTTGATCCTGGAACAACTTTCCAGTCTGAAAATTTAGTCTTAACCCTATTCCTATCCCTAAACCTAATCCTACCCATAACTTATCCCTAAAATCAGAGGGGAAAGATAGGTGAATAACATTGATGTAGAAGTACCTAACCCTGGTTGCAAGCCTAAACTTGACGTAAACGGTAAACTTATCCCTGATTGTTGATCCTGGAACAACATTCCAATCAACCAAAGATGTTGATCCAGGAACATGTTTTACTTGGCAAAATCACGGTGACTCTATTTTAGGTGGGTGATGCATGTTTTTTAGTTCAGTTTCCTGTGTTAGAGTTTGTTTCCATAAGTTTTCATTGATTGTTTGAGTTGTTGCACCTGTTGTTCATTTTTGATTAGTTTGCCTTGGTGGTTAAGCCCTGTGTTTTGTTCAGTTCATTTGTCTGTTCTCGTCTCATTATACCGGTTGTTCTGTACACGAGTCATTTTGTTTTGAGTTCAGTTTTAATAAAATCTAAACTGCCTGCAATTAGATCAGAGATGTGTTTGCAACCTTGCGTTTGACAGACGCAAAGGTAATCACAAAAGTTTAACATTTCTTAAGCCTTGCCAGTTTAAATGCTCAGGCAGTTTTACTTGCACAGTGTCTGACAGACTGAATTGAGATCTTTCTTTGCAGCTTATTGCACATAAACAGCCAAATACACACAGTTATGTCAAAATGCCCAAGTTATATTCACATATATACAGTTGGTTACATCTTCAGTGAATGTAAATAGTTGGGAGAAAATCAGATTCATAATATTAAGTAAAATGACGTTTCAAAATCATGGTCATATCACTTACCTCTGCCTCACAACTTCAGATATGAAATTTGTGACTAGCTGGGTAATTGTGGCACTCACTACTCAATTGGCAAACTGGAGCTAAAATTGGGTTACCTTTTTTAATGACGTTCTGCAAATCTCTGAAATGGACAAAGAGAAAATGATCTGAGCTCTAGATGCAGGTAATTCAACTTATTTCACAGCCGAGGAGGGAAGACACAGTCTGTAGCTCCTGGGCAAAATGATTCACGTCAGTGTGTTGTGACGTTCTGTTCTGTGCCAGTTACTGGATCAAATGGAAGCGTATGGAGGACAAGGAGTGACCCTTAAAAATAAAATGAAGGAATAAGTTATATATTTAATAATTTAAACATGAAAACGGAAATTAACCACTTTTTTAAATGGTGATATTAATAATAGACCATTAATAGACATTCAAATGTTTATTTAATTAATGTTTTACAAATAATTAAACAATAAATACAAATTGCAAATGCAGTTTAAAATGTGCATTTAACATGATTTATGAATTTACCAAATAAATAAAATAAAATCGTTTTACTATTTATTTCATTAACTATTTTTTTTATGTATTATTTTATTTACATTTTAAAATGTGAACATTAAATAAAAAAGTTTTAAACATGTCTATTAATTTCTCCATCTAAAAAGTGATTTATTTATTTCCATTTTTATTTTAGAGTTATTAAATTTATAACTTAATTTCTTAGTGTTTAAGTGGCATGGCTAGTCGTCCACAGAAGTGCGAATAATAATAATAAAAATAATAATATGGATGGACACAATTGAAGAACTCAGTTTATAATGTTTTAACCACCACCAGTGTTTACTATTATTTTCTTATGAAACAACAACGACCATGCACTCATGAAAATGTCTAATCATGTAAGCAAGTGTATATTATTTTTTTATTCTTAATCAGAATTTAGAGTCATAACTATATCTGTGTTTCATAGCACTGTGTTTTTTTTCCCCAGTGCACAAATGCACTGTATGCACTGTTGTATGGTGTTCGGTTGTTTGTCACAGATGAGTGCAAATCAAGACAAAAACAAGAATTAATATCCCAGGAAGCTGAAAGGACAGGAACAGGACAAACATCAGCTCACGCTGTGACTGACACCAGATTAAACCAGCTGACCGCAGATGCAACCCCTGCTTCCCTGGCAGAATAAATATTAAATTGAATACTGCTGTTTATCAGTGTTTTTCAGTTTTTTAGTTTGAAGCTAAAAATATTATTTATTATTATAAGTATTCACATAACTGTATATATTCTATAGTTGTGTATAGTTCCTTAGTGTAGCTAACTAACTTGCTTTTTCTAAACAGTTTTGAAAAAGATACTTCATCAGTATAATTACTATGTTTTTCTACATATGTGCCCTCAAAGAAAATAATCTTCTTGATAAATTAAAGTGTCAATTCTTTTTCTCTCAACATCCTGCCACAGAAATTATGCCCTTGCAACATTTTTGATTGTGTCAGGAAAGAGATCTAGTTCCCACGCTTGAAATCCTTTTGAAGATTATGTTAATGTGTTTTTCCCTCCAAACGCTGACCCATTAAAGTTGATGACTCATGTTACGTTTATCGGATTACTAATGTTGAATAAAAACACTAACCCTCGAAGAAGAACAAGGACGAGAATGCTTTTTTCTGATTTATACGTTCATCCCACATTACATTTGATTGTTTTGTTCTGTGAGTCACTAAAAGCATAGGAAATACTGTATTTCCTTTATATTAGTTGAAACAAATCCAGTACATTAGAAATGTGGCTTTCAACTTATAAATAACAATCAAACATAACTCCCAGGTCTTTAACAGCGGAGTACATCATAAGAAGGGACACATTTAGACACAGATGATAGTTAAACAGATTACTTCTAGAAGCATTTGGTCCAATTTTCAATTCTTTTCATCTTTAATATACGTAACACATCAACTAGTAAAATTTCATGTGCTCTTGACAGTGAAAACTGTCATGTTTCAGAATTAGATCACCTAAAAAGAGCAGAAGGAGAATAATAATGGGCCCAAGATGGAGACTTGTGGCACACCACACTTTTTACTTATACAAGCAATGCAGTAGTAGGAATCTAAACATTTTCCCCAGTGCTACAGTGATTTAAGCCCAAAAGAATGATATACATAGTACCAAAAACAGCACTAATGTGTACTAATATTAAAACTAGATACAGCCCAGTCAGTCTCTGTATTCTGATGGAGCCTAAAGCCCTACTGAAATTCTTTGTGAACACAGTTGGGTATAGTCAGCTTTTCCAAGTACTTTTTATTAAAACTGACTGTAAATAGGTCTATAATTAATCCATTCAAAAGCATGCAAATTTGGATTTTTAAAGAGGTTTAATGACTGCCAGTTTGAAAGTTCTGAGAATGTGTTCAATGTGGTGATTGTATTAAAATGGCATTGAAAGATCCCAGCAGAGGTCTGGTAGAGAGAACACAGGCCTGGAGCGCTCTTAAAGGTCACCCAAAGCTGAGCTATTGGATTTCTCTGACCTGCTGCTCTGTGCTGAAATAATCACAGACCTCAGGCAGCAGGAGTCGCACGAGTGCGTTCACACCTGACCTGCTCTCCAATGCATTTGTGTTCAGAAAGAACAGAGCTGAGCACCAGCAGCGACAAGGAGAGATAAATGTCAATCAATGAATAGATGAATAAACAGAAAGAATGAGAGTTAATTAAACAAGATCATTCCTGATTTTTGGCAAGAACCTCTTTTCTGACCCTAACGCACTGCTCGGTCTTGCCTGTGCTGTTCATCACCTAATCGCTCAAGATTTCATGTCGGTACCTGTAATTTCATGGTGATTTTTATTCCCATCATATGGACACACATTGAAGCACTATTCATATTAGCTTTATAACCAATATTTGACCTCAAAACCATAATTTTAATAGGAAAACACCATAAAATGGTACGTCAAAAACAGATTCATTCTATGTTAATGTACCAAATGAAAAATTACCATAGATATTAAAAGAAAATACATGAAACTGTACTGTAAAATACTATAAAAATATTTGTGCACGTACAAAGCGTCATGAACAGCACAAAACTAGACTCAGGGCTTTATTGAAACAACAGGTGAGATGACAACAGAATTGAAAGTACTGAACAGCAAAGAGATGAACAGAGGCAGTGCAGATGAATAATAATAATAATAATAATACAGTCTTTGCAGATGAAACGGTAATACTTAGAATACACCTGGAAATACCAAGATGACTGGATGATGAGAAAACTGGCGAACTAGCAAAAAGGATGATGATAACAGGTAAACTCCACAAGTATGTATAACGAGAGAGTCTGTAGCGTTGTATACACAATCGAGTCCAGACAATAATGAGTGTGAGAGTCCATTGCGGTGTTCGAAATCACCCTCATTCACTACTGCCTACATTACTCCACTAATATAGTCCACCTGAAGGAGTGAATGAAAACAAGTGAGTGGATTTGGACACTGAGTGCGCCGGAAGGACGGATGCTTTTGCATAGTTTGTGCTTTGTTTAATAATCATTTGAAACTTAGCAAACAGGCACTCACTACACATTCTTCAGTACTCTCTGCTGTCCTGTGTATTGCCTGCACTCCAATAACTCTGATGAACTGTGTGAATCATCTTTTGCCTTCTTCAAAAACAAAATCGATTGTTCCCTTCACCTCTTCTCTACTACTTTCTCCTTAATATTCAGTCTTTTCTCTTTCCAGCTGGACATTTTTTATGGATTGGTTTCCATGGTTAGGTACATCAGTTCTGGTGATCTCTGCAATATTTTAACCACAGCATATGTTGATTTAACTTCCTAATTCTCAACACTGGTAAAAACTATAAATCTATAAAATCTGTTAGTATTCTCAAACCATTGCTTTAGGTCAAGTTCGGTCAGGTTAAGCTAGAGTATAGGGAGTGAAAACCTTACTGTAGGCAGGCAGATGAAGATAAAGACAAAGACAAAGACAAAGACAAATAAAGTTCCAATACAAGATTTAATATAATCCAAACTGGTCAATGCACACATAAATGAAAGAAGACTGGACAACAAACTGAACACAAACAGGAACTGATATACACAAGAGTAGATTAACAAAGGATACACAGCTGTGATGGTGAGTTAGTGTCCATGGTGACTAATTAGTGGCGGGAAACTAGAACAAAGGAGCACATGTGACTAATGAAAACAAACAAACTGAAAGTCCATGTGGTGTGAGTGTGTGACACTTACCTCAAGCCAAACTTGTAACAATTTAGCAAGTGTGCACCCTTCTTTAAGTTTTAACTTTTTTTTTGAGTAGAATTCAAATCACTGTCATGTTACTGTTACATTTGACATCAATACATTATTTTGAAAAGTGTATATCTGGAGCAGAAAACAAAATCATTTAATTTTACCTTATCCAAGGTCAAAAAACACTTTAATTCTCATTAAAAAACACTTTAATTCTCATAATATACATTGCAACATCACCTCTCTTCTCACAGTGTCTGAAAAGGTTTGATAAAGTATTTATTCTCTATAAACCCCTCATTTCTGAGAGCCGACACTGCTCTGATTGGTCAGATGGCCCAGTCTGTTGTGATTGGTCTACTGCTTACAGCATGTGTTGGAAACGAATGCCCATTAGCATATTTGAATTTCAGCTCCAGTGACTTCTTCAGTGCTTGAACACTGTGATGCGAACAACGGCGTAGATTTCTCCGTATCATTTCCAGCCCTTGAGTCTTCATCCTTTTAAAGTGCATGCAAAGTGGATTTGCATCCTAGAAAACAGTGTCTTCTCAACATGTTGACAACACAAACCAAACTCTCCCATGCCTTAGCTACAACTACACTGTTTGAGGGCTGGGCATAGGTATGTAACAGGAAGTGAGACTGGAATTGCTGACGACATGTTTCAGCAGTTCAGAATCGATTCTTTCTTTTAGGAGACAATACTTTTATTTGTAATGCACTTTGATCTTTAAAACTTTGATTAAAATCTTTTACATTCACAAACAGCTATATTACACATGGCATGAGAGGTAATATTCGAAAAAGCGTAATGGGGCACTTTAATGTACAGTGATCATAATGCACATCACTTATGTATGACCTATTTTTCAGCAGCACTCAGTATAGGATTTGACTGTTTGATTGAGTGTTTAGGCTATTTCAAATGGACCGCTTGTCTTCTGGGAGTATGCTAGACAAATTGACTCCTCAGTTACAAAATTTGCATTTAGACATTAATGAAATTAGTTGTGGTGCACCTCCCTAGTGATTATGTGTATGGTTGTGAGAGACAATAACACAGAGACAATTCAAACATTGAACAGTTCTTTCTCAAAATCGCTCATTGTGCCGTTTATATACAACTTTGTATCCAAACAGACAGAAAAACCTGTGCAATCTGAAGCACAGAAGTGCTTACCAATTTTGTGTACAATATGTATCAGGCAGACTGTGTGTGGTTCATGACTGTGTTGTCTGAGGCTTAAGGCATTATCTACTAGCTTATGTTGTGAAGGTCTTCATAATCTTGCCCCGTGATACTTGGCAGAGCTGCTCTAGCTTAACATCCTGACCTCTGAAGCTGCTTTACTGCCTGTGCTCAGGCCATGTAGTGTTGTTACAGCGAGGGGTTACACTTTATCTCAGTAGTCCACTTCAGACAGTCTAACTATAAGTAACTTGCAACTACATGCCAACTACCTCTCATTAGAGTATTAATAGATTGTCTGCTTAATATCTGCTAACACTTTATTTGATGCTCTCCAACAGACATTATAGTGACTATAAGCAGTTTTGCAACTACATGTCAACTTCTACTATCCCAAACCTAATGGGGCGTTCACACCAGATGCGACTTGCGCGAATAAATCACGCTATTCGCGCGTAGTTGGACGCTTGAACATTTTGAGTTTACTCACTTCATTCGCGCGTGAAATTCACAACAGACGCGAATTTGCGTCATGAGAAGGGCTCTCCCTCTCCTTTAAATATGTGTCCCTCAGACTCTTCCACTTCTTTCTGCACACTTCCTCTGAATAAACACAACTTGTCAGCAGGAAAGTAGTTGTAAAATACGGCGAATAAGCTCAATTTGCCGGCTTTAGCTAGCTTGTAGTCTCAATATATATAGCTCAAATTGAGTAAAGACCGTTTTTTACAACTTACCAGATTGTCCGACCTCCTCACTCACTTTCTTCCAAGCAAGATCCTTTTTATTCCTGTTTCTATAAAAGTATGAAGATGTATCGTACAGCGACGATGATTTTGTCCTGCATTGTTGTTTCTGCCTCCAATCGCTACGTCGTAATCGCGTCACTACTAGAGCAAGCTCCTGATTGGTTAACCCGGCGCGAATTTTCGGCAAAGTTCAGATTTTTCAACTTGCGCGATTCGCGCGAATCACGCGTTATGCGCGTCAAACGCTCGAAACGCTCAATTCGCGCGAATCGCGCCATTCGCGCCGCAGGATGTCAATTCGCGTCTTTGCATTGACTTAACATGTAAATCACTCGCGCTTAACGCTTTATTCGCGTCTGGTGTGAACGCACCATAACAGTCTACGAATCGACTAATGAGAGTTAGTTGACATGTAGTTGCACAGTTACTTATAGTAAGTAGGATGTCTAAAGTGGACTATTGAAATAAAGTGTAACCCAGCAGTGTCTTTGTGGTGTCACTTCCTTTTTTGAAACTCAAATGTGTTCCTAAAATTCATAAATGCTTACAGTATGTAAATTTCTCAACTGCTGTATGTTCACTTCACGTGCAAATAAAATAAAAATAAAAGGGACGGTGATCATTCATACCAATAATGAGATCCAGCAGATTAGGCCATTTTGAGTTAAATTGTCTATTTTTTGCTGTCAAGTCATCAGTTGTTTGCTGTTATCACAGATATTTGCTGCTGAATGCTACTAATCTTACACCATTTTTTTAAGTTGCTGCAAATGGCCTGCCATTGTGTATTAATAAGTAATGCCAGCATTTACATCATGCTTAAAGGGATAGTTCACCCAAAAATGACAATTCTGAAGACATTTTAAAGAATGTTAGTAACCAGAAAGTTGACGGTAGCCATTGATTTCCATTTTTTTTCTTCTTCTCCCTACAATGGAAGTCAATGGGATCCATCAACTCTCTGGTTACCAACATTCTTTAAAATATCTTCTTTTTTTGTGTGTGTTCAAGAGAAGAAAGAAACTCATACAGGTTTGGAACAACTTGAGGGTGAGTAAATGATGACAGAATTTTCATTTTTGGGTGAACTATCCCTTCAATAATAAAGAAAAAAAAACTTAATGAACTGAACAAACTTTTGTGAATTAATCTATTTAATCTACCAATTAAATGTCATTTAAAGTTTTACACCGGTCTACACATGACATGGTGCAGCGTGACAAAACAAGAACACTCCCATTATAATCAAGGTGGCAGTCTACACTGTGTCATAATTGACACGCTCACTTGCAGTGCAGGCAGCTTCGTACATTATAATGAGAGTGCTCTGATTTGTCACATCACTCACTTTCAGTCCAGACACAGAAGCGGCAGATATAAATACGTGTCTGGATTGTGGTGGAGAACATGAGTGTCACTTTGATTTGGTATGAAGGTGAGGCTGGTTGTGACGTCAATGATGAAGGCTTAACTCATAAATAATAGATTACGCACAAATATTTGAACATGATATTTTATTGTTGTCATTGATGTATTGATCCAGTATTTGGATTGGATTTGCAATAACAGACAGCACAGCCAGTGTCTGATTCATCTGTAAATGACTCTGAGTCAAAGCTTTTCAGAGCAAATGAGTCTTAGAATCCAGTTGTTTTTAAGAGTTTTTAAAAGAAAAGAAAAGAAAAAAAAAAAAAAAAAGCAGTCTGATGAATCCTTCACTTAATAAACTCAGATTTCAGTGATGTCTGTCTCTAAATGAAGCAATTTTTGTGTGCTTAAGGCATGCCAAACAGGGTACTTGGCTGTAGGATATATTACTTACACTTCTAGTGTTTTATTAATTTGAATTTATTGTAATAGTTAGCCAAATAAATAAATTTAACTCATGGTGGTGTACCTCCCTAAAATGGTTCACTTCAATTCAACCCCAGCCAACTGTTTAAACCAAATCTACACTCTTTGCATCATATTTCCATTTTTTATTTTTCATTTTTTTTTATATATTTCTTATATAAAGTACTATTTACTGCAGTCATTACAGTATTTGAGTTTGGTGCAGCACAAAATTCTTGTATAATTTGATCCAAAGATTCTCTATCAAACCTCAAATCTTGGTTTGTGAATGAACCCCAGACCTCACTCTTCCTTCTCTCTCTTATACTTCTATGATAAGTCTTCTGATAATTCTTATCAAGTTAAAGAGACAGATAAGTTGATGGCAGAGGAAACATTAATAAAAAAACACAGAACAGGCAAAAGTAAGAGTAAGTTGAGAGTCAGAGCCTATATATTCTCTTCCATTATCCATATTCACAGCTCTGATGAAAATGGAAGACTCACTGAATTTATAAAATGACTAATTTTCTGTTTCCATGTTTCCATCCAGGTTCGAGCAAAAATGAGCATCTAGAGCGGCTCTACATACCATACAAGCTGGCATATGCCAAATGACAAAGCATCTCTCAGCTCAGATGACCAATGAAGATTGTATCCCATAAATTAGTAGAAAGCTGCAGGAGTGATGATAATCCAGTAGAGTTCAAACACTATTGTTTGAGGCTATGTATGATGTCACACTTTCCTTGCAACCAGGTGTCACTCGAAGTCCATCACTGGTTGAAGGTGTTTTGCAAAGAGTGTTTTGCAAAACTCAGCTGCATTAAAGTAGGTTTTAACCAAGCGGCAACCTCCCTCAGTTTCTCCTGAAGCCAATACGGAAGTGACTTAAACTGCAATTCATCGACTGGCCGCTAGGGACAGGCTTCAAAAGAGAGCAGAATCTCATTGACCCACATGTTAAAACGACCAACTTTACAGCAGAAAAAAAACATGTTTACAGCTTGGTACAAATTGTGGTTTTGGTCTATACTGCTAATTTTGCACTTCATGACAACTCTGAGGGGGGTGAATTTTTTTTAACTCATCCGTTTAAATTATATTAAGCCATCTCCATTGACTTTGTATTACATGAGGCTGCCTCCTTGTAATTTCTGACTTATTACAAAAAACAGAACAATGCCTAAAAGCTACTGTGTGATGAGGTGTACAGCTAACAAGCTAAAAAACCCAGAAATAAGTTTTTATAAGCTGTCGACCCCAAAAAACGAATGTTTAAGGACACAAAAGTGGATACAGGCAGTGAGAGAGCGCAACGGGTCATATTACTATAAGAAATACACTGGAGGGGAACGTAATTGGCGACAACATATGCTAAACAAACAAACAAAAACAAACCATTCATTATTTTTAACCATGTCAAAGAATTATTTCACCTGTAGCCGAATACGTTCCCCTCCAGTGTATTTCTTATAGTAATATGACCCGTTGCGCTCTGTCTCACTGCCTGTATCCACTTTTGTGTCCTTAAACATTCGTTTTTTGGGGTCGACAGCTTATAAAAACTTAGTTCTGGGTTTTTCAGCTTGTTTTCTGTACACCATGTCACATAGCAGCTTTTAGACATTGTTCTGTTTTTTGTTATAAGCCAGAAATGACAAGAAGGCAGCCTCGCGCAATGTAAAGTCAATGTGGACTGTTCAATTGTTCCCCCCCCCCGGTGGGCGTGGCTTTCAGATTATGATGCGTGTCGCTCTGTCTCTATAGACTGTAAAAAAAGATGGACGACGCTGCCTTCCATTGTAATAAACTGAACGTAAAACATTAAATGATGGGCTGTGACATGTTACGCAAAAACGTCAGTTTGGAGCCTGGGCATGCGCAGAAGGAATCGTCAGTGGAGCCCGGAGGCGGAGTCGCGGTATCAAACTTTCGCCCAGACGTCTGCGTCATCAAGATCAGATCACCTGTTTGTTTTATTATCTATAGTTTATTATATTTTTTTCTTATCCTCCTTCCTTTTTCATTTGGCTTAATAACATCTGGCAAAGAGGAATTTACATTTATTTGAATGTTTATTAATGTACATTGTTCGTTTTCAAATAAATTACTAGTGATAACAAGGTCAAAACAACATATCGTAATTGATGTATTTTAAATATATAAATTATACACAATTTAAAATTCTACCTGTAAAATAATATTCTGTTTCTAAAGCAGTAATATTTTTGAAACAGCAAATTCAGTAGACAAACTCATTAATATGCCACTAGAAACAACTCTAAAATATCAGAAATGGTCCTGCCATTTTAAATCAAGTTCAACTAACGTTACAGGAGATCGACTGCTGTAGACAGTGCTCTATAATTAGAGTAGTCATTAGTTTTGTCCTGCTAATTTTTATTTTATAGCCTACCCATAAAAATAATTTGCAGGCTAACTGCCAGATAACGATCACCTGTTTTTTCCTGTCATGGCTAACGTTAGGCATGTTATCTTATCTTAAAAACTAATAACATTTATTAATTAGCTTATAAAGCCCACATTTAACGTTACCGAAAAAAGTTCAGTGATCCTTCAGATCCTGTAGGTCATCAGTACAGTTTACTGCTGAACAACTCCTTTTGTCGGTGTGAAATAACACAGAAATCAAAAATGAATAGTTAGTTATACATCTTCAATCTCCCCTCGAAGCTCCGACAGTCCTCAGAGAATCTGTCAATCAACTGTCAATCATAACGACACGCCCTGTTTCTATAGCATCAAATTGCTAGCTTAAATCAAACTTATCACAAAAACAAACAATTGAACACATATCAGCGTGATAACAACTACCTTAAATGACCAAAACCCTCTTTCGGAAAATTTTATTGGAAGTGTAATTTATTTTTTTTAGTTTAACTCAAGTCCCGTTCGTCTGCATGGAGAGCGCGGGGTCAAAAGTGTCGAAAGTACCAAAATAACTTAAATACAATAATGAATCTGAATAATGCATTTTTTGTCACTGTCAGTCATTTGCAAGATCCTTTTAAACATGACCTCTGAAAGCACAGTCTTTGTGAATATCCCTATAATTTGTGAGTTATATTGTTCTCCCAGCCTCTCTTTGTGTGCAATCATTTGCAATCTATTGTTATCATTCTTTAGTTTTACATGTAAATGACACTGCACAGAATTGTAAAATATTCATCTTTTTCAATGAAGCTTTTCATAGTTATCCTCCAAAAACCGTTTCTATTCTGTTCTGCATGACAGTTTTAATTGCAAACATAACCTTTCAGAGCAATGGAAATGAAATTACGTATGTAAACTATAAAATTGCAGATGTAAAATTCTTGAGAATAATGGGCTGTTTTTCCCTGCCGCTGTTTAAAAGCAGCTCTTTGTCTTTATCCAGCTACAGTTCTGTCAGTTAAAAAGTAACATATAAGAATTAGCTCTCTGTATTGAATTGTTTGAGGTTTAATCTCAGCTTTGTAAGCACTTCTGTGCTCTGATTTCTTCCTAATTACCCATTTTCTGTTTTATTTATTTATTTTTACAGTGAAGGATGTTGCTGCAAGTTCCTTTCATTGAAACTTTTCTTTGATAAACACTGCTGGAGTCCTGATAACTCTCCAAAGTTTCCTAAAGCTGAATGCTTTCAGGTCTCTGAGGCGCGAGCGTGTGAGACAATGATTGTTTGTGTGCCACTGGGTAAGATGTAAAAACTAAAGGTGTTTTTTTTTTCTTTCTGAAGGGGAACCTATCAGGTACACAAGTGGTCCACAAATTAATGGATGAAAATGAAAAAGACTAATTACTAATTACTCACCCTCTTGGACATAAGCACTTTCAGTCAAGTACATGAACTATGCATTGAAATGAACCATGAAATATGTGGAATTGAATGAAGGAATTGTTAATATAGGCCTATGCCAAATCATTTTTTAGTTTTAGGTCGATTCCACGCAAAAACGTAAAGATGTGGCTCTATCGAAAGATTACTCTGTATGAAATATTTTTGATTTATATGTTGCCTTTTAAAAATGTTATTCAGCAAAATACCTGTCTACTTATGAAGAGCATATCGTGAATAAAGAAAGATTTTTGCCTGCAGAATGTTTTATTTACAGCATCTGACAGCAGGGGCTAACTGCTAATGCTAACTAGATAAACTGACATTTTTAAACTGTGTACTGTTTAAACATTAAATGAAAATGGCATGGATTTTCATTGAAAAAATCCCTACCACACGTCACTGCAACCCAATCAAGAAAGATATCTCTAAGGCCAGGTTTTATTAAGAATGTATTGGATCAATGTTTCCAGTGCATGTTGCATGTCTGAGTGAAAGAGTGTATGGAGCAAAGGATATTGGACAAAGTATTGGGTGCTTTCTCATTTTCTGCTTATGAAGCAGGTTCTCTCTGCTGAGATCATTTCGCTGTTCTAATTAAAGGGCTTTAGGAAAGCGCAGCAGAGTGGAACAGGTTTCCATTTTAAAAGCCAGGTGTTATTAATCTGCCCCTTGCTGAGGGGTTTGTGTGCATGTGTGTGTTTGTGTTGAAGCATTTCATGAACTGACTTCATGAAAGCCATCCAGGCTACCTCTCTTCAACCCCCGGTTTCACAGACAAGGCTTAAGCTAGTCCTTGACTAAAATGCATGTTTGAGCTGGTTAAACTGAAAGCAGCTTGTACTGACATATCTTAAAATATGTCAGTGCCATTGGTTTGGTCTCAAGATGCACACTAGTAATGTTTTTTTTCTAGTGAATGTTTATAAAAGCTACTTAAATATCCTAATTGAACTAAGGCCAAATCCTGACTTAGGCTAAGCCCTGTTTGTGAAACCGGGCCTATATGTATCAAATGAATTTTAATCCTCCTCTCAGAGTACATTTTTTACCTCTGTAACTGTGGCCTCTCTATCGCCATCTGTAGTTGAAACATGAAATTACATGTCACTGTGTTTTACATCAGCTGTGCTCGGTTTGAGACAAGCTGTGTGAATGAGATCAACCAATTCACTGAACAGATCTAAATCAAAGGAATGATTCATTCACACATCCCACAAACTCTCTTGAACATGCAAAGTACAGCTTGGGTGGATGTCAAGAATGCCTTCTGACTTAAATTTGGGTCTATTTGGGACAACAGTTGTTGTTGAGTGATTCAAAACACAGAAATGTCTTTTTGGTACAGTTATTCCTTTAAGTATAAACTTTTCTGCCTGTTTTGACCTCTGAAATGTTTAATGAATTCATGTCTTTATCCTCTCTGATGTTAAATCCTCTCTGATGTCATTTGTAGTCAGTAATTACTAAATGTTTTTCTGCATGTCTGTAATTTACTGTGAAATGAATATGACATATTCTGTTTTGTTGTACATTTTAGGTTAATTACACCCTGTTACGTTTAATTATGTAAATCAAGTGAGTGGAATTCTGTTTCTGTAATGAAGAGAATCCCATTTGCATTAGTATGTTGCTGTGAGGAATGAATAGACCATTTTTGAAGCATGTATCACTGACTACCATAACTGAGCTTCCAGCAATACAAAGACATTTGACAGACTCTCATCCAAAAACTGGTTCATTAGTCATTTACAGTCTGTACATTGATTCTCTTTTTTGTAGGTTCTCAGCTGGTTTAGCTTCAGGGTCCAGATTTTACATTGGCAACATAACACAGTACCAAAATAGTATACGAAAAGGCCTAAGGCACAGCAGTATGGAGAATTAATATGGTTTCAAAGTTTATCATGAATTTCTGCAGCCAATAATAAACCACACTGGATAAATTGTATTCAGCAGAATCCATGTTTTATTCTGGTCCTATTTTATTTTAATCCGGGTTCACACTGTACAGTTTTAGACACTATTTGGCCATCTGAGACACATTTTTTGAATCCTAAAAGACACCTCTGATCCTAGGCCAAAATCTGAAGTCTTTGATTGCTAGTTTGACACATTCGCTGACAACCGATTAATGACGACTGTGATCAAATTTTACCTCTGATGAAATTCTGGCTGTGTCAGAAGATTTGAGGCACAGACCTGTATTGTGACTTCTCTTATGGCAGCCGTCAAATCAAAAACCAATAGGAGCGTAGAACCTGATGATGCAGTTAGTGAGACAACAACAAACCAACACTTGCTCCTCACACATCATCTTCATTTTTCCCCCAGTTTTCATTTTTTAAGAAAAACAATGATCAAAATGAATGCTAGAGACTGTTTTTGTTTGCTAGCCCCTATTTCTTTCCTTCATGTAAATGCAGCTCTAAAGGTGATGATACACGGGGCAGCTTTTTGAGCAATGATGCTTGGGCATTTTCCCTTTGAGAATGGGAAACAAATCTACTTTAGATTGAAATTTGTTTCCCATTCTCAATGTGAAAGTGCCCAAGCATCATCGCTCGGCGAGATTGCCCGGCAACATTGCTAAAAAAGTTGCCCCGTGTATCGTCACCTAAAGTTATTTTTAGAATGCCGTGTCCTGCGCGAGACGTTTCAAAAGACGCGAGACACGAGTGCTGCGGTTATAGACGTTCGTCTAGTATTTCAATGGAAAAGTAGTGCAGTGGAATAGAAAAACGCTTTCTCTGTGAACAACCCCTAATGATGCACATTTATATGGTTACATTTTATTATTTGCAATTAGCATCAGTTTTTCAATCTATCTGTGCCTCTATTAGAACAGACCTAATTTACATTTGGCTGTGTTTTAGTAATGTCCTCTCTTCTTTAGGCCGGTCTGTCTCATGTCTCTCCTCTCATTTTTCATCTGATCAATAGAAATCTGTCCACTGGGGTTGTATTTCAAAATCTCAGAAGTGCTGTTGTCTTTCCATTGCTCAGAAACCCTGCTCAGGTCCTACCATATTTACTTACCCATTTGCTAAGGTTTTGGAAAAAGTAGCTGCTTCACAGCTGCAATCTCATTTAGAACTTGATAATCTTTATGAAACACTTCAATCAGGTTTTTGTCCACTTCACTGCACCGAGACTGCATTGCTCAGGCTTGTCACTGACCTCCTTTTATCTGCTGATTCTGAGTTTCTTACCTTTCTTCTACTACTCGATCTCAGCTCTGCTTTATCACAAAACTCTCCTTGTCTGTCTTTCTGCCCTGGGCATTACTTTCCTGCTTCATCTCGTACCTTTCGGATAAACAATACTTCATCATTCTTCAAAGATACAAATCCCCCATACTCCCGTTACTTATGGTGTTCCTCAAGGTTCTGTTCTCGGTCCTCTGCTCTTTATCGTCTAGTTTCCTTTGGTGTTATCCTGTAACAGTATGGGTTTCAAAGTCACTGCTATGCCAATGACACACACACACACACACACACATCAGATCCAGTTCCATCTCACTCCTCACCCACTTTGACTACCTGTGATCTAAAAATCTGAATAAACTCAAACTTAATACTGATATAAAACCAAAATCTGACTAATAGATCCTGAAACATTCACTTATCTCAGTTTTTCTCAGAAATTGACATGTTTCCACTGGGCATATTTTCAATTCGCAATTTCAATTTACACAATTTGAAGGCTAATGGAAATACAGCTATTGACTTACAGCAGGGGTGCCCAATCCTGTTACTGCAAAGTTCAGCTCCAACCCTGATCAAACGCACATGAACCAGCTAATTAAGATCATCAGGAGCAAAATCCCATTCATCTTCTTCAATCACACATAAGTCTTCTGGCTCAAGTCTCCTTGCTTTTTTTTCCAGGTTCAGGCTCTTTTACATTTTAATAAATATCTGTTTTGTTTCTAAATTTATATTGTTTGTTTTCACCTCTGTTTTTTATGAACTTCTAATGTGTGAATGAAAGGTAAAACAAAACTTTTAAAACATGCTATTATTGGTTTTTGATATTCCTTTTTACTGCATTCAGACAGTGATTGATCATGGCTATCTTGTGCTTCTAGCTGGTGCATTTTCCCTGGATCGTAATGCAACAAAAATTACCACTTTACACCTTCAGAATGAGAGTGTGTGGGCTCAAATGTGTTTGCCAGAAACTTTCATTTCCCACCTTCTTTTGTTTTGTCTTTTTCCACCTCCTCAGTCTGTAGGCTGAAAGCTTGGATTTATTTTCCAACTTTGATTTCATAATTCATCCATATCATTCTTTGTACAAAACCTCAAGACATTGATTTAATTATCAATATTTTACATTCTTTTGTACTTCTGTGCATGTAACTTCAGTACACCTGTGTTGGAGTCATTTCCATTTGAACGTCATGCTCTTGGCAGTGAGAACAGCACTGTGCCATTAATATGCTGCTCCCACACACACAGTGTGTTTGTATTGTGTTAGATAAATATAGATTTCTCTCTCACACACTCCTACTTGCACCATCATTACTCATCTTCTGGACATTTTGGCGATGAGCTGACAGATGCTGCTCTGACACATTCAACAATGCAAAAAATCATTTTCTCAATACGTATTTTTCCAGGAAAAATATCTAAACATCCATAAAACCAGATGAATACAATACATGTGGATATTATCATTTTTATTCAGTGACTATATCTTGAATTAAATTACCTTTTTCTTACTCTACTCTATTGCCAAATTGTTTTCAGCAATAAACTTTAAAATTTGTTAGATTTATGTAGGATGTGTCTTGATTAAAGACTTGTTTTATCCTGACCTTTTTTGTTTTATCTGTTACTGAATTGCTAATACATTTATTCATACTAATGGAATTCAAATAAAATATTAGCATTAGCATTAAATTATAGTTTTTTATGAGTGTCAGGTCAGACATTTTTACAAAGTGTGAGTAAAATTAACTTGAAACAGTGTAAGTAAATGTGAGATTTCTAATTAAAGCCACCAAGAATTGTGTGTTGTTACTTTAAAAGATGCTATTACATTTACTAGCAATATCTGATTGAAAATTGTTTCCTAGCTTTTTTCAAGTAAATCCTACTCCATTTTTTTTCAATGTGGATGTTTACTGGACAGTCAGCTTTAAGTTGGGGTCTTGATCCCATATACTTGAAAAATATGTGGTTTACAGGGACTCTCCATAGACATTCTGTAGAAACTGTATATTCTATCCACTTACACTAACTCTACCTCTAAACCTACCCATCACAGGAAATTTTCTGCATTTTTCTGAATAATAATAATAATAAAAACTGTTTGGTATGTTTTAAAGCCATCTGGTTTATGTAAACCATGTTTATGTTAATATCCATGTCATTATACACATTTGTGCCCTCTTAAACCATATATACAAGAACACACAGACACACACATGGCAAAAAAAAAAAAAAAAAATTAAATGTTAATGGAGGTTTGGAGAAGAAATGTGTCAACATGCTCCACAATGCTTGAATGCAATAATTGTAATTCTACCAAAATTGTTGGTATAAATATTGAATTTAGTCTATTCAGACATTGACGCTTAATTTCATTGCATATCATTTATTTGCATTGGATTAATTGAGTGAGTTATGGTGTGTGTGGTTCACATGACTGTCTCTTTCTATCTCATTGTGGATTCTTATTGCTGGAGCCACTGAGGCAGGAAAATGAACAAGGTCCAATTTTCTCCCTGCAAAGTAAAATTGGACAGCAAACTAAATGAAGTATGTTAAAAGAAAACCAAAAACACAGCTGTCATGCAAGAGGATCTGATGTTTGCAAACTCACTGCAGATCAGAGATCTGACTTCACATAATACATGATTTACTAAAACTACAGAAAGAAAGAGTAAAGAGATAATGTTTGTTTTTACACATGAGCGGTGTTGGCAAAAGTAGTGATGCTACTAACTAATTTAAGAAGTATTCTGTTATCAGATAAGTGTGTCAAAGTAATATCCATATGGAAGTGATATACAGCTTTAATATGTTATGTGCTCAGTTATCGTCATGTATGGAGTTAGGCAGACACAGTGAATGTGTAAAGAAGCAATTACAACCTGTGCTCATAATGAGTACAATATCTGACAGTTTCATATACCACTCCAAATTTAGCGTCATCGGAAGTCTTCGTAATCTGTCTGAAATCTAGCATAGGCTCCAAATAGGAGCTGGCATCCAAAAACAGGGAAGCAAAAGGAGAATTAGTGTAGATGCTGTTCATCGCATTTTATGCAAAAGATGATCATGTGTGTTTATTTCATCAGATATAATTGTAGTAAGTTTATGAGAAGCATTATGTAAATGCTTGGCTAAAGAGATCTAGATTTAATCTAGATTCATACAGAGAGAGTGTGAATATATGAGCTGAATATATCAGTATTCAATAATTTGAATATATCAAATTATTCCACAGTTTAGAAGCCAAATGCAAAAAGCTCTACTTCCTTTAGAAGACTTGGATATACTATTTAGTTCCTCTTAGTCATGTTTCCTGTTTGTCATGTGATTTCCTTGCCCCTCATGTGATCTTGTCATGTGCTGAGTTTTGTTCACATTGGTTCCTTAGTACATGTGTCTTGTTTTCATTAGGCTTGTTCGACTTCATGCAGCACTGCACAGACCGATCGGTGGCTTACTTAAAGCAGCGCATGCCGGTTAGAAATTTTGTCCGACTTGAGACCATGTGACTGTGACGTACAGCATCAAAGTACCGCGAGAGCGATTCGAAAACAGCCGACCGAGTCAGCCACCGCAGCTTCTCCAGAGCGGCTGTACAAGCTCTGATGATGACACAGCTGTTCCACGACTGGGCAGATTCACTGCATGGCAACAATCACGTGTGTTTCGTGTTTATGCTCACACCTTCAGTTCCACTAATGCTCACAAATCTGTATTTTTATATGCTCATGTCAAACATTAGTACAAACAGATGCAGTATTAAGCATAAAGTAGGCTATTGAATGAAAACATCTCTGAAACTTCTGTGTATTTGACAAATATTGCATTTAATTCACTTGTAGTGTCACTACGGTAAGCAAAAAGTGTCCAACTTCACGTGTCTGTTCTCAACTCCTCCCCGACTACAAGCGGCAACTCTCGCAGGTCTGTTACATCCAGCCGATGTAACCGTCAAAAGGCTTGTTCGAGATGAACTACACTAGCCTGCCACCAGCTGGCGAGATCTGCCGGTTGCAGGCGGGGGAGGAGTACAGAGATGGCCGTCAGGGAGGTGCGCTGAACCAACGTCATTCATGGCAGACCACATGATTTTTGCATTGATTGTAGCCAAAGAAGTGGATGCAATTGAAATTCCCATGTTTTGAATATCAGATATTCAGTATCAAGATTGGTTAAATACAGTGAAACACGCAACACACGTTATCCTTGTCATCACAGAATCTGACCAATGAGAAGTGTGTCGTCATCAAGGCTTTCCAGCGCCTGACCTAGGCGGCTGATCTCGTTTTGCTCTCGCGGTACTTTGACGGCACATGTGATCGTAAGACGGCTGCAGCGCCGATCAAAGTCAGACAAATTTTCTAACCAGAATACATTGCTTTTGTCAGACGGCAGCCGATCTTTGCGGCACCGCATTAAGTCGAACAAGCTTAAACACACCGATTGTCTTGTCATGTGGTCATTAGTTCTGTTTGTTCATTGGTTATGATAGTCATGTGTTCCCCTGATACATGTATTTAAGCCCTCACGTTCCATGTTTCCATGCACCAGGTCTGTTCATAGTCTAGTCAAGTTTTTGTTCTTGGTTTGTTTCATGTTTTTGGATTTTTGGACTTTCACTGTAAATAAATTACACGGGTAGTTTTGTTATCTTAAAGAGTGTGATGGATTGTAGCATGACAGAAAGTGTGTTAAATACAAAGGAACTAGATCATTTTGGGCTTTATAGGGCTTTATTAGAAGCAGTATTTTATAATGATAGGCCTACTAATAGGACTACATTATAATGTTTGCATCACATACTGTAATTAATATGTTGACTATGGTTTTTCTGCTGTAGTAAACTTGCTCTGTAGCTCACCTGGTACAGCACTTTACTTATGGTGTGAAGTGCTTGAGTGCTTGAGTGCCAGTTATAACATAAACTAGTACACATTTAAAATAACCATCCTGTGTTCTTGCACGTTTATGCACACACACACGTTTGTTTTTGTGAATTGTGGGGACATTCCATAGGCTTAATGGTTTTATACTGTACAAACCATATTTTCTATCGCCCTACACTACCCCAGCCCTAAACCTACCCATCACAGGAAACTGTGCACATTTTTACTTTCTCAAAAAAACTCATTCTGTATGATTTATAAGCCTTTTGAAAAATGGGGACATGGGGTAATGTCCTCATAAGTCACCCTCTCCTTGTAATACCTATGTCATACTCATGTCATTATACAAATTTGTTTCCTGATATGTCACAAAATCGCGCGCACACACACACACACACATTGTGTTTCCATGTTTTATGGGGACATTCCACAGACATAAAGATTTTATACTGAACAAACTGTATATTCTATCCCCTAACCCTACCCATCACATCTTTTACAAAAGTCTTTTTCTCTTTTCCTTTTTTTTTCTTCTTATGCTACTGTTTAAAAGCAGCTCTCTGTCTTTATCCGGCTATACAGTTCTGTCCATTAGAAGTAACATATGAGAAACAATTAGATCTTGGTATTGCATTGTTTGAGGTTTAATCTCAAATCGGCTTTGTAAGCACTTTTGCTTTTTCATCCCTTCTTAATTACCCATTATCTGTTGGTTTTTTTTTTTTTTTTTTTTTTCCTGGAACTTTTCAGCAATAAATGCTGCCTGGGCCAGTTGCACCAGCCATTTGTAAGTTACAACTTAGCCTAGTTCTAACATAAATGGACACTAAGTTACAACTTACGCACTACTAAATATTTTTGCGTTGCACCATTAAACTTAGTTGAAGCGTAACTCTACATATAAACTAAATATTTACGGAAGCCTCCAATCAGATTCTTTATATGATAATGCTGACATTTACACTAGCTTATATTTTGAAATAGAGAACATTATGTGAATAAATTACTTTGTTAGCGGCTCCTCAACACGAACCCGTCCTAAACAGTGCGCCTCTGTGCATCTGTCTATGTTGTGCATGTAAAAAAATATAAAAATAAAAATAAATAAAAAGTCGTATTAAATAAATAAATGTACTTTCTTATGTCTTTTTTTTTTAGCAGTGTTTATTTATTGATCCTTTTTACCGTTAGTTACATGAGGCAAAAGAAGTTAGAATGAAGGAAAAACTGAAACTCATAGCATTTCAACATAACTTCTGTTCATGTATTTGAAGGCTGCTATTGGATCATTGAGGGTAAACAGGCCTATATCTGAGGACAAACTATGTTTTAAGTGAAATATCTAATACTCAATGAATCTATGTTTCAGTGAAGTAATATTGCAAATTCACCTTTGTCAATGTATCTTCTAATTGGGTTTGGCTGCTTGCAATAGAACCTTCAGAAAGTCTGTTTGAAGTAAGTAGTTGACATTTCTCTCTTCTCAATCAATATTCAATTTCAGATAGGTCAGAGCAATGCTGAACTATGTCTTATATACTACAGGCTCTGTTCCAAAACCCAGTAAGCTTCGCTGCTGTCTGCTGCTTATATCGGCATCTGCCTTTGAAGACAGCATCTTAACTGAAATGGAGCCTTGATATAAATCGCTCGTCATGTGTAACTTTCCTCTTTAAGAAATTGATGTTTTTCTTTAGCAAGAAGAAAAGGGGGAATACCGTTTCATGAAAGGGTGTACATGGTCTGCAACAATGCTTAGGTAGGTGGTACATGTCAAAGTAACATACACATGGATGGCAGGACCCAAGGTTTCCCAGCAGAACATTGCCCAAAGCATCACACTGCCTCTGCCGGCTTGCTTTCATCCCATAGTGCAACCTGGTGCCATGTGATCCCCAGTTAAGCGACGCACACGCACCCGGCCATCCACGTGATGTAAAAAAAAACATGATTCATCAGACCAGGCCACCTTCTTCTATTGCTCCGTGGTCCAGTTCTGATGCTCACGTGCCCACTGTTGGCACTTTCGGCGGTGGACAGGGTTCAGCATGGGCACCCTGACTGGTCTGCGGCTATGCAGCCCCATATGCAACAAACTGTGATGCACTGTGTATTCTGACACCTTTCTATCAGAACCAGCATTAATTTCTTGAGCAATTTGAGCTACAGTAGCTCGTCTGTTGGGTCAGACCACACGGCCAGCCTTCGCTCCCCATGAACATCAATGAGCCTTGGCCACCCATGACCTTGTCGCCGGTTCACCACTGTTCCTTCCTTAGACCACTTTTGATAGATACTGACCACTGCAGACCAGGAACACACCACAAGAGCTGTAATTTTGGAGATGCAGTTTTCGTCTAGCCATCACAATTTGGCCCTTGTCAAACCATACTTTTCTGTACTTTTCTGTGACATTGGTGTGCTACTTCCGCCGCCTCACCGGAAGTTGTACCCACATTCTTTTTTACAGTAGCACCCCCTGGAAACAGGTGGATAAACCGCGAAAATTTGACATTCGCAAGAGGCGGCTATGTGTGTGCGCTTTGGTTGAGAGCGCACTGACTGAAGACTGTCTCTCAGAGAGCACTCACAGTTTTTTCTCTCTAGGACATAGCTTATATTTTACCTTAATGTTCTTGCCTACCTGTGTCAAAAAAGTGAAGTAATTGGAATATTTCCATTCTGCAAAACAGCCACTCATCTTCAGACAGCAACTACGTAGCCAGCTGGTTCGAAGTTACGAACTCATGAGCAACTGCACTACAGCTGTAATGTAGGGAGTGGGACAACGGAGTTGGAGATCCAAATGCAGGCTTTAATAAAACAGGTAGAGCGTAGTCGTACAGGCACAGGGTCAAACACCAGCAAACAGATACAAGAGGGCAAGGCAAAAGAGTAATCCAAACACAGGCAATGGTCAAGGCAGGCAGCAAATGATCATCAACAAGGAATCAGTCCAGGGTCAAAAACACAGGCTAGGCTAGGCTAGGCAGAACAAGGAACAGACGGAAATACACGGAAGCAAGGCAGAAACAATACTCAGCAAAGAGTGTGTGTGTGAGTGCAGCTTATAAAGGGTCACTGATGGGAAACAGGTGTGAGTGCAAGATTGGTTCCTAGGTGGGGAATTGTGGGAAATGGAGTCCACGTGAACAAACAGAACACAAATCCAGGACACATGTGACAACAGCTAACGATTTTAAAGAGGCAGCATTGACTTTTACCTTTAGATGACAAATTTAGATTTTAAATTCAATATTGATTTAAACAGAACTGTTGAACTAACTTACAGTATGTAACGTAAGTACATTATAAGTAACTGTAATTAAATTACCTAAAAACGAACAGTCATCCCTTACTTTACTTTTTCAGTGGATAAGTAATTTAATTACAGTAACGCGTTACTTAGTAACACGTTACATCCAACACTGATGTCAAATAACTCTCATTAGAGCATTAGTTGTCTGTCTTCTTAATATCTGCATACTTAATATCGTCACATTAGCCACAAGCCCCGCCCACGAATGTTGACAGACACTGACGTTTTAACATTATAACCGCCCTGTGCACGTTCACAGCATGTTGCACACAGTCCGCCATTACTGCACTGACGAGAATGTGTCCCAAACATTTGAGGTGTTCTGTAGCTGGATGAATTAATCCACATAGCTCTCTCCATTTACTCCCTAAATCTGAGCCGCTGAAGACGAGGTGGATTAATTTTGTTTTCGAAGAAAATGCTCCCTCAGCTCTACTGGAATTTGTTTATGTCTGCGCGAATCATTTCACAATGGACTGCTTTGTGAACGAATGTCAATAAAAAGGGACAATACAAAACAGAGGTTGTGCTAAAAAGTTGTTACTCAAGGATGGATCAGTACTGTTCATGATTAAGCTTACAGTCTCCAGAATGATACTGGATACGGCAGTAATGAAGGTGAGAGCACTTTACAGTTCATCGGAGTTGATTTACGGATATAAAGTTTACCTGTTTATTAAGCACCGCCCGAAATGGCATAAGGTTTATATATATTTGTTTACTGTTAGTTGTAACAAGTGTTTCTGTGTACTTCGCTGTGTATGTTGATGATAATGCAAGGGAGAGAGAGAGTTTATGGATAATATTTTAATGCACACTTGCACTGTTTTATTAAGCTCTTACAGTGATTTTCTAGAGTGAAAACGGACGCTTCATCTTTTGTGTGAAGTACAATAAACATCATAAAACTCATCTGTAAAGTTTTGGCCATCATTCGGACGGGATCCGGTACAACAGGCTTGTACTAATATAGTGGAAGAAGACAATATAAGTTATAACCGTAATTGAACTAAACTATACCTGTTCTATCTCCATGCAGCATATATTCAAAGTTTCTGACATCATAGTGCGTCCTGATTGACTCCTGACACTGGAGAATCAGCTCTTGAAGCTCCGGCCTCTTAGGCCGAGTGCAGCAGCTCATTTGCAAAGAACTTCAGCCGACTGTCAACTAGCACGCGTGTTCTGCGCCTCCATATAAAAGAGATAACTGTCTATTTAAGCAGATATATTTGTCTATATTCGTCATTCAAAAAGGGAAAGCAAAACTAAGACTGCATGTATACAAACCATAAACAAAGCAGTGCTTGCTTACCGTTTTGAATATCAATCATGCTGATCACGTTCTTTATTCCACTCCACTCATTTTATGAAAATATTCAGGTAAGATGACGTAAAATTAGAACAACCTTCTGTCTGTGCCGTCATGACTTATTTGCTTTTTTCATAACTTTTGCTTATATTCTCGTGAACTGACTCGTTTGCTATACTGAACAGCCAATCAGAGTTTTCTCTCTCTCTGACGCCCGACGCTGATTCAACATTCAACAAAAAAAAGCCGACGAGGACCAACTTCAGCCGACCATCGACTTGGTGTGTTCCAGGCTTAAGGCATGAAGATATTTAAGATATTGTAAACATTAACGTCATGATTTACTGTAAAGTTGCTTTGAAATAATGTGTATCGTGAAAAGTGATATACATATAAATTTTACTTGACTTTATATGAACTATTCATAAACATGAAGTGATGTGGTAAAGATTTTCTAGGCAGTGTCTAGAGCTTACAGACTGAGATGAATAATCAAAACATGCAGTGAGTGGCAGTTCAGAAATGGTTTGTAAATGAGAAACATCACAGGAGAGCGACCGGACCACAATGTGCATCTCTGCATGCACAGCACATCAAACCTGGAGCAGCGAAGACACACCAGGTTCCACTCCTGACAGCTAATAACAAATGTGTTGATGGTGAGCACAGGCTCACCGAAACTGGACAGTTGAAGATTGGAAAAACATGTGGTCGGGTGACTCTTCGGTTGTGCTGTAATGCAGAGTTAGGGTGGTAGGGTCAGACGGTAGGGATAGAAGTTGATATAAACAACATAAATCCATGCATTCATATTTTTGACTTTTAGAAATATATTGGTGCAGGGAGTACTGATACCAATTAATCATCATATTAAGCCACAAACAAGTCCCATTATGGCCACAGACAACACATCTTCTGGAGGCAAGTTTGCAGAACCCAAGTGCAGTTTATTTACAAGGTCCAAACATGATGCTTGGCGTGGCATGGCATGGCAAACATGGCTTCAAAAACAGACTTACCAAACAGTGGTTACACTGATAATACTTGGCAAAGACGCATGGCAAACATGAGGGCTTAAACACACAGACTAATGACTAACAAGGAACACCTGTGCACAATCAAACCAATAAACCAATGACAACATAAAGATGTGTTCACGCGGCCTCGTAATTCCTGTAGTTACAAGATTCTTCGTTCACGTTCACGTCCTCGTAGAGCTCGTAATTACAGCTTGTAAGCTGGGAGTTTTCTGAAAGCTCCCAGATGTACCACGTGGCCACTGTACCACCTGACCGCTGTAGATTCATTTAGGGGTTGATAGTGGTGCCATGGAAACGCATAATTCCCAGTCCAAGGACGTGAACAGCTCTGAATATAACATCACGTGTTGTCATCTCAAGATTCCAGTAAATACGAGGTGGCGTGAACGCAGCATAACACATGAGACTAGAGAAGCACATGATATGATCACAAGAAAGAGGACAAGAAAATCACATGACAACGGGGAGCACATGGCAAACCAGGAAACATAACAATAAGACATGAAACTTGAACATAAAACAAAACCAAAACTAGACTTGACAGGCAGCAAAGGCACGTCAGTGAGACTTACGGCCTAAAACAATGTGGGGGGAAGGTGGCCACATGCAACAGAACAGGCTGTAGGAAAGAAAGACTCAGGCCCATAAATGAGAATTTTCTCCAATAATTCATAGACAAACCTTTCTATGAATGAACATGTATACCTCATCTATAATGTAACCTCATCTATATCATGCTTGACATCAAAATAATGCTGGGTTAAATATGGACAAACCCAGGGATTGGGTTGTTTTCACCCAGCCATTTTTTTCAACCAATTTTGGATTTATTTTTTTAGCCAGCAATATATTAATATAGTAAAAGGCATGTTTTTGCTCACCCCCAAATAGGGGCAAATTTGTGGGGTATTTTAAGCTGAAACTTGACCAGACCAGAGACTTATATTACATCTTGTGAAAGAGGGCATAATAGGTGCCCTTTAACCCAACCTGCTGGGTTTGTCCATATTTAACCCAACTTGGGTTGTTTTTAACCCAGCATTTTTTAGAGTGTTCTTCTTCTGGTTGCTGTTCGGGTGAAAAGACTGGAGACATCCGGTCCGACTGCGGGACCTTTCCCCCGGTGCACAGCCGGATAGGCCTTACGTTGCAATCAGCCCTGTTGTAACTTCCTCGACCATAACCCGAGTCAGACTAAACTGCAAAAGGAGAGCATACATTTAAATTATTGTGACAGGTATGAAGGGGGAGGAGAATTTATACATGCGGCACGTTTCTCGACGAGAAAGACTTCCGCAAAGGATACACCTATGTATCGCTCATGACTCCTCGGGAAGCTTCGTCACTCCTCGCGGTGCAATTAGAGAATTGAGATGTCCTTCAATATGGCTGAGTTCAATCGGTTTCCGGGTCATAGGATGGAGGACGAAAGAGCGAAGAAACGAGGAGGGATATTGAGAAGCACCCCTGGCGTGCATTGCGCACTTTCCTGATCGCTCCCTGTGCGTGTTTTCTCCTCATGGCCCCCAGAATACTTTGTTGTATAAATATCTGAACATGCAGTATATCAAAAGAAAGAACAGAGCCTTGGCTTGAATTTTACATTTGAGTCAGCAATGCTTCTGTCACTTGTTTCTGTTTCTTCTTCACCTGTGTTTTGATCCAGAGATTCTGTACTCTTTCAGAAGATGCGTAATAGCGCCCCCTACTGTATAACAGTGAAAACATGGATAGCTGGAAAATTCTGTCAATGGTGGAGAAAGAGTTAAGTAGATTTGAAGTTAATTTCTATGTACACTACCAGTGGACTACACAAAATTTCACACACTCATTTAGGAACATATGTGACCCTGGACTACAAAACCAGTCGTAAGTCACACGGGTATATTTGTAGCAATAGCCTGTAACAATACACTGTATGGGTCAAAATTATCAATTTTTCTTTTATGCCAAAAATTATTAGGATATTAAGTAAACATCATGTTCCATGAAGATATTTTGTAAATGTTCTACCGTAAATATATCAGTAATGCATTTTTGTAAGTAATATGCATTGCTAAGGACTCCTGTTTGCGTCTCGATTTAAGAGCCAATAGTAACCTGAAACCAGGTATAGTACAATAATTCTTTTTGCATACAACATTAGAGACTTTACACATTCAGATCATGCCTCCAACCTGCTCCTGTTGCGTTATTTTCACCATCTAATGAGTCTGCACAAATTGAGTTTACAACAAAAACAGCGCACAGGCACTAACTAAACAAATATGTTGATTTCACGTGGCAATTTGCTCATAACTTCATGAAAATTGCAACATCACCATTTACAGCAGATTCTTACGATTAAAATGAGCCCAAAAACAACATAATCCAGGCTAAAAATATGTCTCTCGTCTTTCCGGGTGTAACGATCCAGTCCAAACTGAAGGTGAGATGATGAACCCAAGTGCAGTTTATTGTAACAGTGTGAACAAACAAACAAAGCAACCACTTGCATGAGATTGAACAGACTAGAACTTGAACAGACTTGACTATGAGCAGACTTGACTATGAGACTCACCGACAGCAAGGTTACATTACAATACACGACAAAGTAACATGGGGAAGACAATGGCTTTAAATACAAGAACAAAGAGAACACATGACTATGGCAACCAATGGGGAGGTGACACAAGGAACAAGGGAACCAATGACAGAACAGAACTGAAAACCACATGACCATAACCAACCAATGAGAAAATTTCACACACTCATTTAGGAACATATGTGACCCTGGACTACAAAACCAGTCGTAAGTCACACGGGTATATTTGTAGCAATAGCCTGTAACAATACACTGTATGGGTCAAAATTATCAATTTTTCTTTTATGCCAAAAATTATTAGGATATTAAGTAAACATCATGTTCCATGAAGATATTTTGTAAATGTTCTACCGTAAATATATCAGTAATGTATTTTTGTAAGTAATATGCATTGCTAAGGACTTCTGTTTGCGTCACGCTTTAAGAGCCAATAGTAACCTGAAACCAGATATAGTACAATAATTCTGTACAGGTAATTCAATTCAGGTAATACAATAATTCAGGTAATACAATAATTCTGTATAGTACAGGTATAGTAACAATAATTCATAGACTAAGGGAGAACATGAGGAGCAAGGGAAGCATGACACAAACAAACAACATATATCAAACTACAAAATAAAAGACATGAAATCATAAACATGAACACAAAACCAAAACTATATGTGACACCGGGATGCAACGTGTTATCCAATGTTCCTGGAACGTCCATGCTTATTTTCCAACGTGGAATAACACAAAAGAGGTATAATTTTAAAGTTTAGAAACTCTGCATTTTGATCAATTCTTAATGAGTGCTGAGTAGTCTCTATAAACCGGAATGTACCGCCCGCCGGCGCCACCTAGCAACGAAAACATTAATAATCATATTTTTCAAAATTACAGAATTGAATAGGTGTCAAAATAGATGTCATTTGAAAGCTTAGAGTCTGAACTTTACAATGCATGTAGCCAAATCGATTAACATTCAGTGTAGTGCTGAGTTATTTGCTGATAAATAGAAAAAAATGTTTTAATAATTTATTTAACTAAAAAGAAATATGTAGATTTCAAGTGGCATTTTTACTCACTTCATGAAACATGCACAGATCGTAGAAAATGGCACAGCATTATTTAAAGCTGATTCTCATGATTAAAATTAGTCCAAAATCAACATAATCCCTTGCATCCATTACAAAATATTCCTCACGGAAGAACGATTTTAAAAATGCCCATTAGGGGCCATCAAGGGCTAAACAATAAAGCCACCTTGGTTCCAAATGCTGTAACTTTTGATTAATTTATGCTATCACCACAAAATTTAATCCAGATGCAGCTCACATGAAGGGGAACTTCATCAAAAAAAAAAATTCCTCCCATCTTATTGCCTTCCTGAATTATTGCATGTCATATAAGAATGATATGTAAAATTATAATAATTATATATATTTGTTTGTTTTTATCAGCAGTTTCTCAGCATGAGAATGTCCAATTGTAATATAATTTATATTTTCTAAAAACTTAAAAGGGGTTCTATCAAACGATACCTACCTTTTGACTGTCCTTGCTAGAGATTTGGAGTTATGAGTCTTTACTTTTGTGTTTGTCACTCAGAAAAAAGCAACTCTAAAAATGCCTTCAGGTCTTTAAAGGTGATTTTCTCAATATTTTGATTTTTTTGAACCCTCAGATTCCAGATTTTCAAATAGTTGTATCTCGACCAAATATTGTCCTATCCTAATAAACCATACATCAATGGAAATCAATATTTTCAAACAATGTAAGTTTATAAGACAGTATGTAAAACTATGTGAAAAAGGTATCTAATAGGCTACTCAATTAAAAGTTTAAATAACTACAAGCCAAGTATACTTAGAATACTTCATTACACTTTTAAGTATACCTCGATTATAAAAGATATAAAAGATTGCTTACAAGTATAGGACAAATAAACTTTTCTATCAGTATAAGCGAAGTATACTTAAGTGTATGCTTTAGTTTTTGATGCCATGTCAGAAAAAGGGCCAGAATTGGCCTTAAAAAAAGAACATTATGATGTTTTCGCATAGAAAAACTTTATAAGCGAGGATCAGGAGAAATATTTTTCAAAAAATTTATGATATGCCTCCTTAAATCAAACTTTGGCAAAACAAGCAAAAAAACAGTCAGATCAATAAAAATAGCAAACAATCAAATTGAGAAGTAAGTCAGAAATCAATCACAAAAAGAAAGAAAATAGGCAGTGAGTCAAAAAGCAAGAAAACTGCACTCAAACTGCACAGAACAAAATTGGCAAGACTCCAGACATCAGAGGAATAGTTGACCTAAAAATGAAAATTCTCTCAACATTTACACATTCTTCTTGTTATTCCATTTTATTCTTGTGTGACATCTTTCTCTTTCTTTCTTTCTTTCTTTTCTTTCTTTCTTTCTTTCTTTCATACATAGACCTCAATATAAGTTTAAGTTAAAGATGAGCTCTGAACAATCACCACATGACAAATAATTGAAATGACCTTTCATGCAGCAACAGCAGCATAAGTAAAAGCAGGAAAAATAAACAGTTAGAGAGTAATCTGCATAATTAATTCATGCCATGTTGCATTGCTGGGAACTGCACTTATTACAGTATTTTTATGCAGCCTGCTCAGAAATGTAGAAAATATGTCACAAAAAATCTTACTCAGATGATATTTGAGTCACTGGTGTTTAATGTTGAATGCATTTTACATACAATTTTCCCTGTTTTTAGAGTTACTGAACTTGTAAATACTAAGAAATTATTTAAACTCATTCAAACAATAACTCATCCAAAACATTATTTAAGGACCTGATGGTAGATGCATGAAGTTACATAGAAGTCCATTTCTGGTTTCCTCATGGGTATTGTGCCAAAGTTGTCAACATGGTCGTGATAGCATGTTAAAGTCTATGGCACAACTCCAATTAACCAATGCTTTTTGTTTGTTTTTAACTTAAAAAAAAAAAAAAATTCAGTGGTACTCAATACTGTGCCACAACTACTGCTGATGGAGTTTAACCCAAAAAATTCCTTTAAAGAAGATCTGAAGTCACAACCATTTGCCGTAATTCCATCTGCACAAATCAAAGCTTGCGAACTATAGTCATGATTCTTTTTATTCTCAACAAAGATGTGTCTTCTGTAAAATCACAACGAAAATGTAGTTGTTACTTCATAACAAATAAATGTTTGATGTCTGGCAGCACATTGAGGTTAGTTCTCAGTAGGGGGCTCATGAATTGTGAATGTCCTATATTTTCTTACAAAACTGAGTAAAGTTTAAAAGATTCATGAATTATTTTTACATTTTAATTTTGTGTCTGCTTCTGAAGACTTGTTTCTTCAGATCTGTCCTGCCAGAAGAGTAGATGCTACAAATTTACTTCACTGGATATCAAAACCCATTCTATTCATTTAATATTTTTATTAGAGGTGTTTTAAATGCCTTTTTTTAAAGATAACTTTTAGTCCATATCTCTTATGCTGCGTCCCAATTTTCATACTATCCTTCCTAAATGGTATTCGAAACTAGTATTTGTGTGTCCCAAATTATAGTATATTGAAATGAGTATTCCAAAGATACCCGGATGGTCTACTTTTTCGGTTAAAATCTGGAGTGCAGATCCATGCACACTTCAGGATTACTATAAAGCTACAGGAAGGTGAGTTTGATCAAGGTTGGATCTAAACTCTGCAGAAAATAGACCTCGAGGGCCAGAGTTGAGAACCCCTGTTCGAAAATGAGGATGTCCTCGATGTGCCATCGACATCATTCATTAGATCATTTCCAAACCATTATTCTGCAGGTTTAAGCAATGAATGAGGTAGGAACTCAGTTTCTCAGCATGATACACACACAACACAGTTTGACTGACAGCTAATATACTCATCATATTCTGACCTCTTAATTAAGCGTCTTGTCATACCCAGCATCTGTTATTCATTTACAATATATTAATTAGTTTGTTTATGAGCAGTGGGAATGAAAATATGAAACATCTTAATCATCGCAGTGCAGTGGTGGGTCAGATCTCTGAACAGACCTCCCATCCACGAGGACAGACAAGTGACAAAATTCTCAATAACTTCATTAAACATCTATACAAAATTGTAACAACTAGATATTTTCATGCAAAAGTGAAATCCTGTTAGAGAAACAGACATAGCATGTTATTACCATGTTATAACACTATAATAGCATGTTTATTACAGAGAAATATAAATTATTTGTACTAAATTATTAGTTCTATCTATCTATCTGTTTATCTATCTGTTTATCTATCTGTTTATCTATCTATCTATCTATCTGTCTGTCTGTCTATCTATCTATCTATCTATCTATCTATCTATCTATCTAATCTTTTGCAGTGAAATGTGACCTGGACATGTTTTTGAGATTCAACAATGATGACAGACGTATTTTAAAAAATCCTCTTAATTGTTTTCCGGGTTTGGCCTGAAAATGTCTGTTGATAGCAATAATGTTTTAAATGACAGGCCTGTGGTACACTCAGGCACTTGGATTTATTTTGTTGTAAATATGTTTTGATGAAGCAGGCTGTTCAAGCTTCAAATACACAGCACTAATTCAGCCGAATGTCTTTGGAGTGGCTCGCTTTGATTAATACTGCTTCAGTTTAAAGCAAAGCTCTTAGTTTGATTAAAATGGGGAGGAAAGGGAAACAAAGTAAATTTGGGTTGCGGTTTTGTTCACTGTGAAACTTGGTTTATGAGTTCTTGGAAAATAAATAGCTTTTAATTTCATTATTGTGATTGTTGCTTCACAATGTTATCTGAACACTGTGTTCCCAAACAAAACCTAATTTTCTCTTCTTCAAAAATACACTTCCATTTTTTATATGTAGCACAATGAATAATTAACTACATTACAACAACCAGTGATTTACTTGCAATGAAACACAGATGGTTTTTAATTTGTTTTCAATAAGCAATCAGCCAAAGAACAATTAGCTCAGCATTTCTCATCAGTCTGCCCTTACCTCGTCATAAGGGAAAGAATGGCTATAAATACGTTTATTTCATGGTAACTTGAAGTGAATACACTAATTTAATATTGCTACCACACCCAGTTTTACACATTTCATTGAGCCAAAGTAGTATATGTTGTTTCTAATTAAATTTTAAACTTGTTGCGCCTCTAGTGTAAATTAAAGGATTAGTTCACTTTCAAATGAAAATTAGCCCAAGCTTTACTCACCCTCAAGCCATCCTAGGTGTATATGACTTTATTCTTTCTGATGAACATAATCAGAAATTCCATGTGGAGTATGTTTATGATGGATGGATGTGGATGGAAGCACTTTCTTCAGCTCATACTCGTGACCCCCTGTTCACTGCCATAATAAAGCTCAGATGTGTCAGGATATTAATTAATATTTCTCTGATTGTGTTCATCAGAAAGAATAAAGTCATATACACCTAGGATGGCTTGAGTGTGAATAAAACTTGGGCTAATTTTCATCTGAAAGTGAACTAATCCTTTAAATGAACTGTTCTGTAATTTGTCAAGAGTTGCTCCCTTTTTTCCCTGTTTATTCAGGCTATGAAATACTATGATATATTGCAACTAAGATCCAAAAGACGGATTCAAATTTTTTTGTGTAACCTAACAAATCACAGATGTGCCTCATGAATGCAATTTATAAAGAATATTTGCACAAATGTTATTTATAGCCTAAATCACACTTCAAGTTTTCCATTTCTTACACTCCAATTACTGGTGAAAGAAACCCTGTTCTGAGTGATCATGGAGCGAGAGGAAACACAAATTTCTTTGCGTCATTATTAAAGGTGCAATATGTAAGATTTTTGCAGTAAAATATCCAAAAACCACAAGGCCAGTGTTATATATTTTGTTTACTTGAGTACTTATAAATGTTTCCAACTATTTGTAAATCGTGAGAAAATTGCAATTTTAACCAAGGCTCCGGGACGTGTGAGGCCTGTCAATTGCGTCATACCCGCGTTACCCTCGGTTTTATTTTGTAGAAACCATGGAAACACCAAAGACGCTTTAATATATTACATGCTTTAATAGGCAAGGGAACAACTGTTTTGATATATTTATAGACAGAAAAATAATTATTGTTAATAGCTCAACACGTTTAGTCTTATTGTTTAAATCAAATTTTCTTGATTTTTTGCGAGTACCATGCTTTACCGTGCCTCAAAGAAAAACACTATTTTGTCAAGTAGCTAACATACCATAATCAGATGCAGCTTTATTTTTAGTAACAGTAATACAGAATTTTCTCCATCATACAATACATTTTAAAATTAATTGCATGCCATCTATCAACACAAGCCATTTAACATGATATTCTAATATCAATCTATCTTACTGCAGTGTGTCTCAAGCAAGTATTTCACAGCAGCCACCGAGCAAACACACAGAGTAACGTTATAACATTATTTTCAACACTCTCAAATGTATCTAATATAATAAACAGAGCTGCGTTACCTCATACTCATGACCAGAAAAACGGAAGCGGAGCCGGCGACTGTGACATAATAAAAGTTCCGCTGCTCGTGAGGCGTGTGTTGTGCAATCGCTCCAGCGCCTCGTTCAGCTCCCACAACACTCGGTCCTGCTCTGCTTCATACTACAGTAACATTAATAATCTCATCTATGAACATGATTTCTTCCCGAGTCCTATCCCATTTGTTTTCCACTGGCTGTGAGGTGAAGACCACATGTCCCAAGATTCCGCGCTCAAACTTTTACGTCATCAAGCGACGCCTTTGTTTTGAATATAAAATACAGACTATTGCCTGATATTTTCTGGCTCCTGCTCTGACAGTCTTGTCTGTTTTGTCTTTGTTTATTGTTTCTTTGTTTGTCTTGAGCACATGGCTCTGTCTTTGTTTGTGTTGGCAATGTGCTCCTCTCGGCCACCTCTTTAGCCACCTGTTGCTGTCTGCGTTTCCATCGTGGTCTAAAGTACCGTGAAAATTAGTCCGGTGACGTAGGACTGCACGTGACTTTCCAGTTCCACTGGATTTCGTCCTAGTTTAGACCCTAGTTCCTGTGCTCGAAACACACCGAGTACCACCCCAAAGTCCCTAGTTCCTGGGGAAAGTTCCTGCGGTGGAAACGCAGCTTATGTCTCCCAGTACCACGCCCCCTAGTTTAGTCCTCGTTTGTTTGATTGTGTTCACCTGATCCTCATGTGCTCTGTTCCCTGTTTATTGTGTTCCCTTCCATCAGGTATTTGCTGGTTCGTTGTGTGAATTGTGTACTTTATTTGTGTGCATGTTAGTTCACCTGTGTCTACAGGCCTGCTACGTTTAGTCTTTTTCTGCCAGTTTAGTCTTGTATTTATTTCCTTTTGATAAATCTATTTTTTCTTTGTTTTTGTGTTCTTTTTTTTTACTCTAATCAAGTTCCACTCTTTATTTTTTGCTCTAGGTCTCCCAAGTCTTATGTTTTATGCTTTAGGTCTTTTATTTATTTTTCTCTCTAGTTCCCTGCAAGGTTGCAGTCTTGTTTTTATATCCGTTGTTTATATCCTTAGTTCTACCTCTAAATGTACCTGAAATCTAAAATGTACCTCACTGCTTGGGATGGCCCTGGCTGTATCTTCTGTTATTAATAAATATCAACCCCTGTTCATTCTGCGTCTGAGTCTTCTCTCAGATGCAGAAAAAATAGCTCTTAAATGGGCCAACCTGTTGATTTTTCTGACTGAAAAGTTTTTTTTTTTTTAATTTACTGAAATGTTTTGTCCTTTAGCTAAATATTTGTGTAACATGAACAGAGCTTCATATTTAATAATGTTGCTGATTTGCAAATTGCAAGAATGCATTGCAGCCTGAATAAATTATATAGTTATTGGCTTTTTGTTTTGCAGTTTGAGACTTTATTTTATGCTGTTGTTGTGTTTTTGTTTTATGTGATTGCAAAGTGTTCTCTTTGGCAGAGACAAAAAAATGGAATGTACCATTGAATTGAACAGTCACATAAAACTATTCAATTCAATGGTACAATTTATAAGTTTGTTGTTTTAATAATAGTTAATTTGCTGAACAATCTGGAGAGCTGGAGAGCTTTAAGAGAAATACAAGGTATTGACTATTGATACACACACACACACACACACAAGATGAGCAATTCAGTCACTGGCAATATTTCAAAAACTAGCTTTACTTTTACGGTTAAACATCTGTTATAAATCACCATGTTCTTATTTAGCTCTAGCACCTGCTGGATCTTAATTGCATGTAATCATGAGTCTGACAGTACTTTCCCCCTTTTTAGGGCTGTCAATTTAACTTGTTAACTTAGCAAAAGTAGATGTGACACAATAACAAAAGACACCTGCCTGCATGTTTACATAGGTCAATATTTCAAAAATATCACAGACAGAAAGTAAGAATGTGTCTGTCACATGTATGTTCTGTTTTGGTTTAGTTCTAGTTCCTGTACCTGTTTCCTTTGTTCTCATTTTCCTGCCACTAGTTAATTTTCATTGGTTACTGATTAATCCTGCCTTCATGTGCTGTTGGAAATTTCCTACTTCCCACTTCTGAAGTCATGATTATGAGCTTGTTGCATTCAAGTGCTTTGTTGTAGGAAAGAACATGAATCATTAAGAACATCAGGTTTATTCTTATATATATTTTTGGGGAATATTTTATTAAATCCAAAATTATATTTAGCGTCCTGTTCATTGACAACCATATAAACATTCAATGCGCTTTCTAGATCGGTTACTGACAATTCTGGAATTTCGGGAATAGGCTTTTTGCTTTTTTATAAAAATATGATTATTCATATAGCCATGTACTGTATGCACTATATTTAATAACAAGACAAGGCAATGTATCTGTTGTGGAAAAAACTAATAAAGAATAGCAGTCACGGCAGCAATCATTCTCCTCTCTGCCATGTTTAAATGTTATGGGCCACCCAACTGTGTAACTTGGGTATCAAAATTATCCCCGAACTTTCCAATGGTAAATACAACTTGAGAGGGCGTTCATGTCCAATTTTTAACTAGGAAAATCGTATTTACGATAATTTCGATTGCAAGTGAAGGCAGCATTAGTAACACACGTTTCTGTTGATTAGCCTCCCTTGTGTATTTAAGCCCTAAGTTTCCTCTGTTAATTGTTTACTCTTGTTTGTGTTATACATGGTTGTGTACCTTTACTCCTAGTTATCCTACTGTGTGTTTCCTAGTTGGATTTTGTTTAAAGACTATTTGTCATGCTCTCATTGCACCCAGTCTTATGTGACAGTCTTGTGTGAATGTCTAAATCTACCTTAAGTTTAGTGCTTTTGTCTGCTACAATAACATGAATTTTGAATGATCATTTTGGGTATTTCTTCTTCAAATATTGCACTTAATTTTGAATTTACCAGCATGTCATGCAATTAATTTGATTGCAAGTTTTAATCCATTGACTGAAGTTTATTTCACTATTGACTAGTTCACTGAATTTATGAGAACATTTTTGATTTGTAATTCTAATTTTAATTATCAGCCAGGCATTTCAAACAGCAATTTGTTTCTTTGTTATTGTTGTGGTTCATTCACATTCATTTATTCAAAGTTCTGCTCTGTCAATTCAGCCACCATTGTGCAAGTCCACACTTATCTCTCTCAGACACAAACACACACGTGCAACACTCACGTTTTATTGCTGTGTGTGTGTGAAGTGATTTCAATGGCCTTTATCTGATCAAATGCAGAGTTTCATCAGATTATCTCTCTGATATCTGTTCATGCACTATAAATGTGTGATATGCTTTTACAAACAATTGCAGTGTAGAGCTCAGTATGACAGCGTGGCATCAGTATTAACATTATAGTGTGTTATTATCCTATGGAGTCCAGACTTTACATATTGACAAATAGAAAAATAACATAATCAATGATACAAACTTCTTCAAATATGAGACAAATTCAAATTCTGCTGTAAAGCAGCTCTACAGAAGACAATAGTGTTGTTCACTGTGGATTAAATTCAGTTCAATAACAGTATCGATGTTGCAAAATTTCGTCAATTATAAAACAAATTTGATTCAGCTATAAGAAGCTCAATTCAGTTCAAATTTTGTTCTCATCCAACAGTCAGTGCATTCAAATAAATAATATTAAGTGTCTTTTATACCCCAACTGAGCAAGCCAGAGGTGGCAGTGGCAAGGAACATAATCTCTATCACGTGACAGAAATGGAGAAATAAAACTTGCGAGAAACCAGGCTCAGTCGGGAGCCAGTTCGTTCGAATATGGTGTGATTTAGGCAGCATCACAAGTCAGATTTGTGATATTATTCAAACATTTAGCATCCAGCTCCTTCTGCTTGAAGATCAAGATCTGCCATGCCAGAATTTGGTGGAGGAAAAGGAATATACTTCACATTAGCATCTGCAAAAAGTAAAATCTTAGCAAATCCAGTGACTAGTTCTTCCTCAAAAGTGCTCATTATAAACCTTGCACCTTGTAAACAACTTTATTTCCAGTTGGACTGATAATTGGGCTCACAATGTGTGCATTTCTCTCACATTTATAAGTTAAAATTACTGTGCACGAATTTGGAAAGTTATTTGGACTAGTGCAAGTGACATCAGAAACTGATTAAAACTCACCTTAAATACAATTTTTCTCATAACAATTGGCTGCTTTTCACTTCAAGTCAATGGAGATGGTGTGCAAAAGTCTGCTGCTGTCCTGTCTACACACAGGACATCCCAGCTAACACTAACTTACTAATTGACAGTGTAAGTATTGCATACTTGTAATTTCATTACCAGCCGGCTAACTCACGTTGTAGTTCTGCTAATCAGCTGTGGGCCCACTATTGTCTAAAAATAAGTGACACTTACCCCAGAGAAATGTCATCATCGTACTCAGGCTCGAATTGATAAGGTAAAAATCGATGCCATCTTTTCTGTCCATACATTGTATACAATCTCTCAAAAATTGATAAGCCTCCGGAGTTGTAATTCAGTTCGTTTCATTTTTGTCGTGTCTGTTCAAATTCATTTTGTTTCCGACGAACGCTGTACACGGTAGACCAATCACAACCAAGTGGCAACCTTCCGTTCTCTCTCTTGAAACCAACATGGAAGTGAAGGAACTGCAATCAATTGACTGGCTGCTAGAGACAGGCTCCAAAAGGGAGTCAATCCCATAGACCCCCCTTGTTAAAATGCCCAACTTTACAGCAGAAAAACATATGGGATTTTGAAACAAAAAACAAAAAGGGATTTTGGTCTATATTGATGATTTATTGAAAATAATGAAGTTTGTTTTAGTTGTTTGCTTTAGTTGGGCTCTTGACTCTTTAACATTAGTTTTTCTCTGGCTGCAGTGACTGGGTGTTTATAAAGCACATTTGTTAAAGGAACTTGACCAGGTGTTTTTTGCTGTTGTGATGATGCTGTAATCATCTTGGACTAGTCTAATTCACTGATCTCTTTCTGTGTCTAATCTTTGATTTCATGGGTATTTTATATTTATTGATTACTATGTCTGTGGTTCAACAGGATAAGAACCAGCAATGTTTCAGTAATCAGTTATTGCGAAAAAATATTGAAGTCATATAATGCATAAAACATTTTGAGCTCCTGCATAACATACAGACATCAACAATCAGCATATGAATCTCAACAATTGTCACAATGGATGATTTGCTCTTCTTTACAGTGACGTGACATACAGTGCGTGCAAATGAAAAGTTCTGTCAGGACAGGAAGGTTTGTTTTTCTGAGATGTGAGACTTTTTATTTCGTAACAAATTATGAAAATAATGTTTAATGACACATAGCTTGACAACACCATCTCATCTTATAGCAGATCTTAAAGCAGACGCTTTTTTCTCAGGCACTTTTTACTTCAACTGCGTCAGACATAAGAGTTCACTTTTCTGAGGTGAGGTGAGGCCTGTTCACACCAAGGATGATAACTATAGTAAACTATAGTTTTAAAAATTTAAAAGAATAGCAGAGCACACCACAACTAACGAAAATGGCACAGAGAATAGATATCATTGGAATCACTTGACAGCCAATTAGAATCCATCCTGCTTTAAAGAGATGCAGCATTTAAAGTGACAGATGACAAAACCGCAGCGTGAGCTTAAAGTAAACAGAACTTTCTCATCTGCTGGTGCTGATATAGTTATCTTTATAGTTATAATTCTTGGTGTGAATGGGTCTTTACACTTACAACTGTATAAATATTAACTAGTTACGTTGCTAAAACGAAAGTTTGGTCATCAGATTACATTGCAGTCACGTATTATGGTTTGATGGTTTATCATTGCTTTCCATCAGCACTTTAATTGTTGTCTGATGTACACATGCTCAAAAATCTTTAGCCATTCTGTCACATCTCACAGTTTTTGACAGCATCTTTTTAGGATTGTGTATCAAGTTAAAAAATTGTTCAATATTTTAAAAGTGGTGCTCCTAAAGAGAAAAAGTTAACATAAATATCAGTTATGTGATTGCAGTATATTAGAGATGGGTGGATAAAATATGTCTGCAGTCCGAGCAAACACAAAAAGAGTAAAAAGGGTTAATACACCATGAGGGGAAAATGAAAATACGGGTAGGCAGGCTGAGTCCAGAAGTTTGTCTTTATGATCAATGGCTGTCCAGTTCAATGGCTAGTGGGCTAATAGACTCGCCCAAAGATTTATGGGAAATTTCACTGCTATACGGAATGAATTTACAGAATGGAATGAAGGAGGAAAACACCAATCAGCTGAAATGAATCTGTTCTCTTATTTCAAAGATGTGTAGCTAATATAAATGTGCCAGACAGCTGACAAATCAAATAGTGGGAATAACATGACGGTGAGTAAACGATGACAGAGGAATTTTTGGACATGCTGTTTTTGAGTCAGTCGGGCATTAGTGCTCTCATAATACAGTCAAACACATTAATATTGAAACAGGTATAAATGATTACAGATTAGAATAAAACTGGTTTGCAGGCTGAATTTTAATACTTGATTTAATGCTAAATTGCAGAATTATGGGTGGATAGTATTAGTCAGCAGTAAAAGCAATTTTCTGATTTATACACTGTTCTTTTGTAAAGATACGGTGCACACTGTGTGAAGTCCAGCGGCTTAATCATGGGCTGTTTTACAGCAGCTTTTAAACACACAATGAGCTCATTTCTGGACCTCTGACTGACGATATTACTTGGATATAAATGGCCTATTGTGTGAATTTTTTATATTTATAATATTTCCATACATGAAATATTTAGGCCATCATTTGACTTTTAAATGTGCATTGATAAAACACAGAGACACCTGCCGGATTATATTATTTGACAGTTTTACAGCTTCTCACAACACTGTGACATGAGTGTACAAAGTAAATATGTCCTCCAGAGATCTACATAAAACTGCTTGTGACAGAAAATAAATGACTTGCAGCACATAAACAAACAACCACCACTCATTAAAGAGAAAACATAAGAAGTGTGTATGAAGAAAATAAGGGTTTACTGGAGAAATCGGGACAGAGTCACATTTCTCCAGTGCTCTAGTGTTTTGTTTATTTCTTAATAAAAGATTGTTGCAAATAGATCTTTTCTTCTACTTTCCTGGTTTGAACCAACCTGTGACATTAAAATTAGTTAATAATGTTAGTTAACACAAACTAACAATAAACAGTACTTGTTAATTTCAACATTTACGAATACATTTTTAATATCCAAAGTTGTATTTGTTAATGCACTGTGAATAACACAAACAAACCTTTAAAAAATACTTTAAAATATATATTTCTCATTGTTAGTTCATGTTAATTAATGCATTACATTTGAAAGTGTTACCAACTGAACTAAACATTGGTCAAAATCGTCACACATTTATAATTTTATTTATAGTTTGTAATAAAAGTTGTTGCTGTTTTGAAAATGTTTCTACTTGATAAGGATATTCTGCAAGGCCAGACCCAGATCTGCCTTTTCTGTACTGGAAGTGTATGGAACAGGCCAGAATGGGCATCGGTTCCGTAAATGGGGAAAATAGTATGAGGAGCTGGAAAAGATTGGATTTTACACTTCTGATAATAACAAATCATGACCTCTGAATGACACACACAGTGGAATTATTAAAGACACACCTAAATATCTGTGACAGGTCACCTTCTGCCACACACACACACACACACACACACACATTCTTTGCATTGTATTTACTCAATACTTCCATAATAAATTCTTCTTTTAAGCATAACCACAAGGATACTTTCTTTAATCTTTATTCTTCCTCTGTCTTCCAGTCCAAATAAAGACTTTTACTCTTTCAGTGAGACACAGGACAAAGGACTGCATTAGGATAACGTAAATGAAGATGAATAATATTAGCCTTTTGAACCAACTCAGTCTCTCTGTAAAAGATCATGTGACTGTATAATACTTCACTGAGATGATAACTTTATACTCAAAACACCAAAGCTCTTTATCTCAGTCCTGGAATAGACTGTGTATATTCACCTCAGAGGTGGTGTCAATTTGCTGTGTGGAGGCCATTTTTATTTCAAGGTGGAGCACCAATGAGTTGAGATGCTAACCGTGGATCAGGGTGAGTATTGTTGTGTGAAATAATGCCCATAGATCATGGTGACTCATCCTTGACTCACTTCTGTTTGAGTGTGAGCGCTCAAGGCAAACACAAATTTAACTATAGGACTGGATGACTACACTGCAAAAAATAATTTTCTTTATATGTATCTTGTGTTCTCCAGTAGAAATATCTACACACTATGCCATTCAAAGTTTGGGGTCAGTAAGATTTCTTTTATATTTTTTTGGTAACACTTTACAATAAGTTTCATTAGTTAACATGAACTAATAATGAACTGCACTTACAGCATTTATTAATCTTTGTTAATGTTAATTTCAACTTTTATTAATACATTAATAAAATCTTGTTAACATTAGTTAATGCACTGTGAACTAACATGAACAAACTATAAGCAACTGTATTTTCATTAACTAACGTTAATGAACATTAGTAAATATAGTAACAAATGTATTGCTCATGGTTAGTTCATGTTAGTTAATACATTAACTAATGTTTAACTAATGAACCTTATTGTAAAGTGTTACCGTTGTTTTTTTGTTTTGTTTTGTTTTTGTTTTTTAATACACATACTTTATTCAGTAAGGATGCATTAAGGGTTAGTTCACCGAAAAAAGAAAATTCTGTCATCATGACAAATGAAATCTGAGAGATTTCTGTCCCTCCATTGACAGTCTATGCAACTATCACTTTGATGCTTCAAATTATGTTTTATTAACAAAGTTCTGGAGGAGCACATTCAGATAATTACATTCGGGCTAAATTCTGAGCTCAGAGTTCATTCTCGTGTTACGCAACACGTTTGAGCTTCTGCAAGAACCAATGAGGTTCATTCTCATGTTACGCAGCATGTTTGAGCTTCCTCAAGGACCAATGAGGTTCATTCTCATGTTACACAGCACAGTTAAGCTTCAGCAAGAACCAATGAGGTTCATTCTCATGTGTTACGCAGCACATTTGAGCTTCAGCAAGAACCAATGAGGTTCATTCTTGTGTTACGCAGCACATTTGAGCTTCCTCAAGAACCAATGAGGTTCATTCTTGTGTTACGCAACACGTTTGAGCTTCTGCAAGAACCAGTGAGGTTCATTCTCGTGTTACGCAACATGTTTGAGCTTCTGCAAGAACCAATGAGGTTCATTCTCATGTTACGCAGCATGTTTGAGCTTCCTCAAGGACCAAAGAGGTTCATTCTCATGTTACACAGCACAGTTAAGCTTCAGAAAGAACCAATGAGGTTCATTCTCGTGTTACGCAACACGTTTGAGCTTCTGCAAGGACCAATGAGGTTCATTCTCATGTTACGCAGCATGTTTGAGCTTCCTCAAGGACCAAAGAGGTTCATTCTCATGTTACACAGCACAGTTAAGCTTCAGAAAGAACCAATGAGGTTCATTCTCGTGTTACGCAACACGTTTGAGCTTCTGCAAGGACCAATGAGGTTCATTCTCATGTTACGCAGCATGTTTGAGCTTCAGCAAGAACCAATGAGGTTCATTCCTGTGTTACGCAGCACATTTGAGCTTCAGCAAGAACCAATGAGGTTCATTCTCGTGTTTCGCAACACATTTGAGCTTCTGCAAGAACCAGTGAGGTTCATTCTCATGTTTCGCAACACGTTTGAGCTTCTGCAAGGACCAATGAGGTTCATTCTCATGTTATGCAGCATGTTTGAGCTTCCTCAAGGACCAATGAGGTTCATTCTCATGTTACACAGCACATTTGAGCTTCAGCAAGAACCAGTGAGGTTCATTCTCGTGTTACGCAACACGTTTGAGCTTCTGCAAGAACCAATGAGGTTCATTCTCATGTTACGCAGCACATTTGAGCTTCCTCAAGGACCAATGAGGTTTATTCTCGTGTTACGCAGCACGTTTGAGTTTCAGCAAGATCCAATGAGGTTCTTTTTCATGTGTTACGCAGTACTTTGAGATTCCACAAGAGCCAGTGAGGTTCATTCTCATGTTATGCAGCACATTTGGGCTTATGCAAAAACCAGTGAGGTTCATTCTCATGTGTTGCACAGCATGTTTGAGCTTCAGCAAGAACAGTGAGGTTTGTTCTCGCACGTCAAGCCTGTACGGTTGAGCTTGTTTATGTTCGACGGTTGAGCTTGTTTATGTTCGCTGATCAATGTTTATATGTGAATAAAAGCTTACATTAAATAGTTTTATCATATAAAGCGATTGTGTTTCTTCAGAAAATTTGTACTAAAACACTCGATTCATATGAATTAGTTTTACAATCTCTTTATGAACTTTTTGAAGGTTTATGGTAGTTGTGTAGACAATGAAAATCTTACAGATTTGGAACAACATGAGGGTGAGTAATCGATGACAACTTTTTTATTTATGGGTAAACTAACACTTTAAATAGATTAGAAGTGTCAGTAAAGACATTATAATGTTACGAAAGATTTCTATTTCCAATAAATGGGATTCTTTTGAGCTTTATATTCATCAAAGAATCCTAAAAAATACATCATGTTTCCACAAAAATATGACTTATTTCAACATTGATAATACTAAGAAATGTTTCTTGAGCAGGAAATCAGCATATTAGAATGATCTGAATGTTAGTGTATTTAATTAGTCTTATTTTATTTTTTTATACCTGTACACAAATAGTTTTTTCTTGATTTAAGTTAAAACGCCAATCAATGTTATTATATTTTCGGTTAAAACAAAAGAAACAAAAAATCATTTGGACCAATTTAGGCTTATTGCTATTGTTGTTTGGATGTTTAAATATTTTTACTGGAAAAAGACAAAAATATTAACAAAGAAAATTACAAACTTTTGTGCTACACAGTCTTTTTCATTATGCTTTTATGCATGTCTCCCTTTCCATCTTGCACTTTCTCACTCACTGATTTATTCCTGTTTTCAAATTGAGTTTCATTAATGATACCTTCTGCTCAAACCACTGAACCACTTTTTCTTTTCTGAAGCAAAACTTTTTCAATTTTCACAAAAAGTCTCTCAGTGTGGTGACACTAGTCTCTATTTATTTAAAGGTCAGGTGAAAGCGCTTTTCATTATGGCAGCTTATTCCAAGGGCAGAGAAATTGCTGTGCTAAATATATAACAAGAATATTGAGTTACATTCATAAATGAATGAAAGTGGCATGTTAGAGGAGAAAAGGGGCAGATAGTCAAACAATAACCATCACATTAGCAGTCCGGTCGACAATTGCCTCAAGGTGCCTTTTCAAATGACGACCATGTCAAGATGAATGAACAATAACCGGGCGAAACTGGCGTTCTGTGAAAACATTTCAAAGGATAAACAGAACAATACACTCGTGATAACCATTACCATCTGTGCTGCATCACAGATTCAAAATTATGATTCCTGGCAAATAACAGCTATTATTTTTATTTATAATTGTTCTACATTCATTAAATTATTATTATTATTTTTTTGTGTGTTTCATCATTTGCAGGGTTGTGCAATACTAATAATATGTTAGTTAGGCAGCAACAAGAATTGCAAGGGAATGTTTTTTTAATAATACATTTCATTTTCAGTATGAATTACTCATGATCAGACTTCATATCAAACACTTCATTTCATTTTATGTCATTTAATGTCTCATGATCCTCTAATTAACTCAATATTATATAGTCAATATATTTTTATATTATATAATCAATAGATTTAGATTCTGATGACAATATTTTTACAAAGAAGTTCTGTGTGACAAGATTAAATGTCTGTCTGTTAATTGCTTTGACATTATTGAACAAAGGTGTCCTCCCATCCAGTAGAGGGCACTGTTTTCATGTCTCTGGGTTGCAGACAAATGGACAGAGTCGTCCAAACTTCGTGAGAAAGTCATTTTCTGCTCTTACCAGCGCTTCCTCATCGATATAGACTGCCGCTCTTCTGGCAGTGAGGTAGTACTGCACTTTTCTGAGTCTCCAGCCTAACACATACATCAGGAGTCCACACACTGCTGCAGTGGAGCGGCCCACTCCTGCGTTACAGTGAACATATACCGTGTGACCGTTCTTCAGCAGCCCATAGAGCAGGAACACCGCCTGGGGCAGCATCCGTGTGCGGCCTACAGAGAGTAAAATTACAGTATCATATCCAGCAATAGAAGCTCTTTAGAGTATTGCCTTAGTAATCTACACACAAAACCAATAAGCTGACTGAAAAAGCATTAAGTTTATAGTTAAGTACAGCATAGACTCTGTATGCTATGTACATGTTAAACACTCACTCACTCACAGTATAAGATTCTATGACAGTTAGGATTCTGCCTTTCAAAGGAACTGCCTAGGCAGTGAAACGGCTCACTTGTGTCTGTTATTCAAGGGTATATTGGCTAACACTGACCTTCTGTGCTCATGTCTGGGGTGGGGATCCAGATATAAGAAAGACCACAATCTTTGTACAGGTGCACCATTGTCTCTGGGGTCATGGGTTGACCGAGGTCACGCCGGCAGCCGTGTGAGTTGTTTATGACATCCCATTCTGTCTGAAAGTTCATCACTGCTGTAACACCCAGTTCTTGTTTCAGCTTTAGGGTTACATGTTCGACCCGTCGAGGGCAGCTGCCTAACCAGACACGAGGCAGCACCCTGAAGAGAAGAGAGAGAGAGAGAGAGAGAGAGAGAGAGAGAGAGAGAGAGAGAGAGAAGGAAACTTAGCTGAATGAATGAGGGTGTGTGTGTAATCAGTGACGGCCCATCAGAAGAGGAAAGGGAAATCAAAAATGTATTCATAAATTAATATAACAACTGAAGAGATCAAATTAACTTGAATTTACTTACTAAAATAAGTATTTTTTTATTATTTTTTTACAGTGTGCTCATGTACACGGAGATCATCTGTGTACATGAGCATGAGCAGCCAAAGACACGATAATTAAACCTGCTGCAATCCTTTATTGGTTTGATCAATATTGTACATACATCAATGTCCCTGGAAAATTCCCTTATAGACCACTGCTGTAACATACGATCCCCATGTTGCTTAAAGGGATAGTTCACCCAAAAATGTCAGTCGTATAATGCATGGCAATGGTAACAAAATCTATGAGAGTAAAAAAAACATGCACAGACAAATCCAAATTAAACCCTGCGGCTCGTGACGACACATTGATGTCCTAAGACATGAAACGATTGGTTTGTGCGAGAAACTGAACAGTATTTATATCATTTTTTTTACCTCTAATACACACAATAATATGTCCAACTGCCTTGAGGGTGCGCACGGCATCCGGTGCGTGAGTTGTGTACGCGCTCTGGCGTAGTTTAAACATAGTGCCTGTAGTACAACAGTTGTTATACAAATGGAAGTAAACCCCTGAAAAACATGGTTTTATTACATCAAAACTTCATTTTATTTTGTTACTTTTCGTAAGGGCAGCTTTACAAATAAAAAGGACACATACAAAGATCTTGTTCACATACCTCAGTTGGATGTGGAAAAACCATAGGCACAGCTGATGGTTTAAGTCGTACGTGATCCTCTCCTGGATATGTAAAATCATCAGGGGAAAAATGATCGCTGCAGACCCTCAACAACTTCAGTACGTTAATGGGTGTGTCGATATCCAGCCGAAGAGCAATCAACCATAACTTCAGGCGAGCAGGTTCAGATGTTGGGAATACGTTCACCACTCCCGAATGAGTTCACGCGAGAGAACGTAATCTTTTAGTTTTAAGTCGGTTTGAACAATCCGGATAAGCGCAAGTAAGTACCATTTTGATTAGCCGTCGTACCTACAATGTTTGTGCACTGTGTAAACAATGAGTGACGTATACGTGCAAGAGATCACTTCCAGCACTTGCATAAACGCTAGAGTGCGTACACACCTTATACACCGGATGCCGTGTGCGCGCTCAAGGCAGTTGGACATAGTGGTGTATTAGAGGTAAAAAAATGATATAAATACTGTTCGGTTTCGTGATCGTTTCGTGTCTTATAGGACATCAATGTGTCGTCACGAGCCGCAGAGTTTAATTTGGATTTGTCTGTGCATGTTTTTTTTTTACTCTCATAGATTTTGTTATCATTGACATGCATTATACAACTGACAGACTGCAACAGTTGGAGTTAAAAATCATCATTTGTGTTCTACTGAAGAAACAAAGTCACCTACATCTTGGATGCCCTGGGGGTAAGCAGATAAACATCAAATTTTCATTTTTGGGTGAACTATCCCTTTAATAGATATATTATGAGATCCCAGAGCAAGGAGTGTTGACAGATGTGGCAGGTTGACATTAAAGATACACTGTACATATACTGTATGAAAAAGTGTTCCTTTATCAGCTACTCTGACAATGTTACTACTCAGTGATCCACTGTTTTTCTTTTTCTTTTTTTTGCCATTGAAACATACCTCCAGCCCTACGCATTAAATTTAGGACTGCAAATTCATCCTGTCATATCATATCAATAATAGAGACTCCTCCTGACTCAGGCAAAGCAACAATTATGCAGAACACTGTAGCAACTGTAAAGAAACACTCTGGTCAGCAGGAAAGGAAAGGAAAGGAAAGGAAAGGAAAGGAAAGGAAAGGAAAGGAAAGAAAAGGAAAGGAAAGGAAAGGAAAGGAAAGGAAAGGAAAGGAAAGGAAAGGAACATAATGATTACAGAGGCAGATTATCAATTAATAAACACTTATTTTCACACGGTTCCTTGCACAGAACAATGTTATGAGCTCAAAACACTTTTACCATAGTGCATTATTTGTAAACTAATACATTTTGATGTTTGCATCACATAACCAGCTCCATATGTATGGCTTTTCTGACATAGCTCAGTACAGTAGCTCATCTGGTACAGAATTGCAGAAAGCTAAAGTGTTTTTATCTCACGTTTGCTTTTGTTAACACTATTGTTTAGGTAGCATTAACCTTTTTAGCACCACTCACCATTTTATTCCCGAACTGACGTGATGCATACAACAACCCGCGTGATAAAGCGTTGCACATTCATGTTCTTCTGTTTCAAGTAACACACTTTTAGCGCTGCTCACAGAAAATTTTATTTTGAAAGTGTAGGGAAACCTGCAAAATGCAACGTAATGGTAGATTGTCTCTGTTGCATGAAAGGAAAAGATAGGAAAGGAAAAAACAGAAAGGAAAGGAAAGAAGACTAAAGGAAAGGAAAGGAAGGGAAAGAAGGAAATGACAGAAAAGGAAGGGATAGTATGAAAGCAGATTAGGGAAAGAGAGGAGAGCAGATTCTTTTCATTTTAAATTTTCAGCGTCTCCACCTCCATCGTTTCTCATCAAACACGCAGGGTCTCTCTGTCTCCGTGTATGCGAGAGTTCAGGACTCAAATAATGGAAATGCTAATGAGTTTAGTGGTGTGAGGAGACAGACTGACAGTCAGGGGAACGAAGGTCAGAGACATCAGGTGAGAGGTGTATTTTTACCTCAGAAACCCACATGCCTCTTTTTTAGGGGAAAACATAAATGAAATGATTGAAGGGAAAGTGAGCTGCAGGTTAATGGTCTGAAGCACTGAGTATGATCCAACCTTCTCCAGGACAGGACGCTTGGTTTGATGTCTAAGGCAATGACGTTCATACATTTTTCTTGTGTGACTTAAGTGTCTAAATGTTTCTGGTGCCACTGTACACAGTGAGAGGTGCGATGTACTCCTCTGAAAACGATGTGTTTGTGTGTGTGCGCATTTAAGCTCTGAATTAGAAGTGGAAACATGTAGTGCATTTTAAATGAGCAGAGGTGATAAGTACAGGCTGGGTTTAATTAGCGGTCAAAGACCTAACAAGGTCTACTTGATTCTTGAGACAAAAGGTCCTTGTATTTTTCCTTGGGATTTTGTTCATTCAGCCACCGGAGTTTATTTTACACTCTTCATTGGGTGTGAATTAGACTTTGTAATTAATACACACAAACACTGTTTCCCAGAGTTTCACGGTTGTTAGTTTCTTATAGAGTCAATGACATGCACCGTAGGAACATTGACTTGTATTGTAAATGTAGACAAAACCTGACATAAGAAAAAACAAAGTCCTCGCAGTTAATTTCTCAGTGGGTCTTACTATCTTCTGGGACTCAAAATAACATGAGGATGGCTGGAAAATATTTTCAGATCTTTAGAAGCAAAGATCTTAAATTATGTTTTAATGTAAGTTCACAGGGAGCCTAATCATTCAGTCAGTCACTGAACCGCACCAGCTTGTCTGGCATCCCTCCACCACCACATCTCCTCCTCTGTTCTAAGCCAGGACAGAACCTTTCCTTCAAGCCATTGTGAAAAAGAAGTGTGCTTGTATATCAGGGTTTATCCTGCATAGAGAATTACAAAGCGGCCACCTTTTGTGCCATCTCCGGATGTCGACAAAACTCAGACAGGCAGTCACATTCTCAGATACCCCTTTTCCACTCACACGGTTCAGTTACAGGTTCCCGGCCTGTGCCCATTCTCGACCCTTTCCGCCCATTTCCACTGCAGAAAAAGCGCTTTTACGGGCCAGAAAGATCGGTTTAACTTGGCCCTAATACTCGCTGGTCTCCAACGGAGCCAGGGCTAAGGACATTCTGTGAGAGGGCTCGATAGTGATAAGCAGATCGCGGATATATCCGTGGAGACTGCAAATAATCCACAGGTTGGGCAGGCCAAATAATAAAAAATAACATTCCAAAAATTGCAGGTGGGTCCCCGGTGGATGAGAGATAAAATGTTAATATGTTTATTTTAATAAAAACACAAAACTCTCATGGTAAAACGCAACAAATGTTCATCACACTTTTACTTTTGTTTTCAACCACAACAACATAGGCTATGGCTGCATTCCACTCCAAATTTTTATGCCCTTCACTCGCTAACTTCCCTCTGTGTCGTGGACTCGGATGTGTGTGTCATTGCTTACGCCCACTACTGGCGGAACTCGTGCATAAGGTTTAAAGGTGTGTAAATTTTAGAGGCATCTAGCGGTGAGGTTGTGAACTGCAACCAACGGCAGAAACCCCCCCCTTTCGAAGCAAAATAGAGAAGCAACAGTGGCTGTCAAGACAAATATGTCGTCGTATGAGACAGCAGAGGGTACGTTAGCCAGTCAAGCAATAAGGTTTCTTCTTACTTCTAACAAAGAACGGTCTCGCAACTACTACTACTACTTTGTGCGTATTCAACATAGTGACGATGCAAGCTGCCTCTAAAAACACAAAGGATTTAGAAGAAGAACAACATAGTAACTAAACGTGCTCTGTAGAGTGTTTGTCCGTTTAGGGCTGCTGTAGAAACATGACGACTTGACACTTTGTTTGAGATAAAAATGGCTCATACTAAGGTAATAAAAACTTAACGGTTCATTATGTAAGGTCTTTATACACCACTGAAAACATAGTTATGTATATTATATTGCATTTCTGTCAATAGATCCTCCCAAATTTTACACATTGCACCTTTAAATGAAACGCACTAAGCTCTTGATCACTTGGAATTCACTATGGAGCTGATTTATAATTTAAACGCCCTTTTTACTTATGAATTTGTTTTATGCACCATTCTACATGCATATAAGTTGTTGGAGAAAATATATAAAATCCTGTAGGTATATGAGCTGTTGGAGAAAAATAAAATTAGCTACACAAACGGGAAAAAAAAAAATCAATAGTATAAACTTTGACTGTGAACATGCTACAAGTATTGTTTGATTAAAACTCAACATAATTAATATAATATACACTACAGTTAAGCACGATCTTCTGTGACATCACAATCAAGCTGGATTATGGGATTTAGAGCTGCATGAAGTGTACATCGGAGTAGACTCGCTCCCTCTGTCAACATCGAGGGGACGAGGGTCTGTCCATATAAACTTCCCACGTCCACTAGACAAAGTGGAAATCGCTTAAAAATGGCGGCAGGGATTCCCCGAGGGGAAGTGCTTAGGGAAGTTCTCTATTGTATGTCTAAAAGTGAAGTGGAACACACCCTTGATCTCTTCAAGGAAACCCAATCAAGGAAAACATATGCCTAGAGCACCATCTAGTGGTCATTATATAAAACACAAAAACCCCACATGAGATTTTGCTTAAAAATTTAACAGCTTTAACTAAAAATATACACAAGCTTAACAGAAATTATTCTAATAAGAAAGATTTCCAACCTAATGATGGAAATATTAATGTGTTTAAAGCTTATTTTTTTCATCAGGCACTAATTTGCAGACTCTCATTAAACTATGCAGTTGCGGGGTTCACTTGTTTAAGCAGCAATAGAGGCAAAACAGATCCGAGAGAAATTTCAAAAAGGAGAATTAAAAACAAAAGGAAGGAAAGAAAAGTACCGTGTGGGACCGTTTTAGTGGTAACCCAGGACCAATCAAGTGCTGGCTATGCTGTATATGACAATAAACTTATAAAGCCTATATCCAGCCTTTGCTTGAGATGAACGTATTCCATTTCTTGTGTGTATGTTCGGGAAGTTGCAGTGACGGAAACAGTAACAATTTAAGTCTAAAGGGAGTAAAGCCTGTGTATATTGAGGAAATGTAGATTTGCCAAAGAAGAACTTTTATTTTAAATAAATGTTGATTTAAAAGCAGCCTACTTCAGTGTAATAGGCATATGTTACCATATCATCACGCTTAACACTGAGAATCTGAATAACTGTGATGTGATGATCGGGTGCGGATATCTGAGTCAGAGAAAACCATAGGTTCAGTAGGGTGGTGGGTGGATGATTTTTTTTTAACAGCAGATTCAGGTGACGTTAGAGCTGCTGATTATTATTATTATACTGTAAATGTTTGGCTTTCTTAAACAATGGAAAGTAGACTGAGACACTATATCACAACTAAAGAGAAACTTGAGTACCCTTTAAAGTTCAGGTCAATGCACAGACTTTTTCTTTGTTCAATTTACACACTGAACATGGATTGGAGCTCTTAGTTTTGAACTCTCAAAGTGCAACAGATTAATGAAATTATCTTTAAAATGTACAAAATTTTCTTTGAGGGGGTGTCAATGTTGCCAAATGCTTTCAATTGAAAGTAGCTAAAACTGGTCACTAGATGACATCATAATGGCAAAATCATTGATCTATATAAATATGAATATAAATCAGTGGGCAAAATAAGAATATAGATAAGGTTTGTCCAAGAAGTTGCTAGATTTGTCCCTAAACTTTTGACAAAAGTCTCAAAAGGGGCGGGGAAGTCACTAAATCTAGTGACAAAATACCTAAATTGGGGGTGGGGGTGGGGGGGTGTAGCTGCACGACTCCTGACCCCACTAGACAGTCCAAGGTCCACCAACCACAACCTCACAAAATACTATAGGAAACACTGTATATGATCTCAAAATAAAAATCTAAATTAAAAATCTAAATAAAAATCTAATCATTAAAATACCTAAAATACGTGCATGTAAAGTATATTCACTCAAGGACAAAAAAGGGCTTTAACAGATATACAACTTCTGTGCTATTTCAAATTATGGCAGAGGACAACATTTTCATTGAATAACGACTTCTATTTTTGGTCTTTTCCTCAATCAAGCTCTCAGATGGCTTCAGAAGAAAAGTTTGGACAATCTTCTTTTTTTTTGTTAGAAAGTCATACAGGCTTGGAAAGTGCGAGTGAGTAAATGATTTTTTGGGTGAATTATTTATTTTAAGAATTGCTGACGCTCCTCACCCCATTAAAGTTTCTCTGTTTTCCTCTATTTTGTCCATTTTTACTTTCTTTACTAGAGATGACGGTGCATTCTGTCATAGGAAGACATAGCATCTCTGCCCTCTTGGAGATACACCGGCCTCTTTGACACTGTAAATCTGTCATTACTCTAATGGATTCCCCTACGCTAGACTCAATGACCCAGTCTTACTTTTATCCGCCTCCACTTTCAACTTTTTTGCCTGTAGAACAAGGTCAGAGGTCAAACGAAACAAGCACTTAGAGCTCACTGCCAAAGGAGTCCAGAGATTCAGAGTCATTGTGCTAATTACACAGCGCTGTTGAAACCACACACACACAATTAAAAAGAGAGCGAGGCAAAAAAAAAAAAAAAATGCTTCTGGGTAATTAGATGTTACTATCTGTGGATTTGAGACTTGGCACATGCTTCAAGCTAAGTTGAATTTACAGAGTAAATTTATCTTTAACCTGGTGTTAATTGAGACACTTTACTGTGATTCAGAGGTTTTCCTTTTTAATAGAACTTGTGTATCTGTCTACCAGGTTATCTGCCTCTGTGTCTGTTTTGTGTGCATTTTGCACGTGTTGTAGTTCTACTTCCTGTGTTTGAGTTTGTTACCATGGGTTTTCATTGATTGTTTGAGTTGTTGCACCTGCTATTCATTTCGTTGATGAGTCCTCTTGTGTATTTAAGCCCTGTGTTCTGTTCGGTGAACGTGATTTCACCAAGTACAACATGTTTCTGGATCAACATCTTTGTTGATCCTGGAACAACATTCCAATCAACCAATCAAATTTGAGGGACAAGTTTACTATTTATGTCAAGTTTAGGCTTACAACCTGGGTTAGGTGCTTCCACAACAGTGTTATTCAACTATCATTTCCCTCTGATTTTAGGGATAAGTTATGGGTAGGTTTAGGTTTAGGGGTTGGGAAAAGGTTAGGACTAAATTTTCGGATAGGAATGTGTTGATCCAGGAACATGTCTTACTTGGCAAAATCACAGTGACCATTTTGTTCAGTTCATTTGTCTGTTCTCATCACTTTATACTAGTTGTTCTGTTCATATTTTCTTTCTTTTACTTAATTTCTTTCCTTTCTGTTGTGAGTCTCCTTTCTAAGTTGAGTTTTGCCACAAAGCCATAAGGTGTGTTCGACTTGTACGAGAGTCGTGAGAGTGATTCGAAAGCATACGGCTCCGTCTGATCTAATTGTTCTCTTGATACCAACCAGTCCAACACACATTCATTGTGTCTGAATTTGCATACTACATTTGAATTTGACCTTACTTAGTGGCCATTAAAAAAGTATGTTCTATATAGTATGAATGTGTGTAGTATGAATGTAATCCAAGACATACTACATCCACCATGGTGTTACTGACCTACCAGCATCAGTTGTGTCGCTTTACTGCCATTCATAAATCCTCTCCCGTGGCCTCATGGGATAGTAAATTGACCAGTACATGCAAGTCAGTGCAAGTAGTAGGTCATCCAGGGACTTTTGTTTATGATATGCATTTGGACATACAACTCGGTGGCGAACTGTTTTTCGCATACTATATGGTAGGGGAGTATTCAATTTCGAACACAACGCTATAGTCTCCAACTCTCTAGTCTTTTCTGCCTCAAACTTTAAACCAACTAATCATGATGGTGTGTTGGCTGATGAACAGATGTGGCTATTCATCAGCCAACGCACCGTCACGATTAGCTTCACAAGACGCAAGCAGACCTTCAACGGATGAGTGAACCTGAGAAACCCCTTTAAGTAAGTGATGCAACAGAAGGGAATCCCCATTCAAAGGCGCAAAAGACTAAACGCAAGTAATACCTCTAAATTCCAGCTGAACTGGTTTCATAGCCTAATTGAAAACTCAATGCAAGGGTTAAATTAATGATTGATGGTTGATTCCCTTGATTTCATTTTTTCTCGCACTTAAAACTCATTCTTTCCTCACTTTCTTTTTCTGCAACTCGTGTGAATGTGAGTGTGTGTACTTGTGTTAAATTAGTTTCTGTGTATTAGAATAGTTCAGTAAAGTTTGTTTTATATTTAAAAAGAAGCATCTTTTTTTGCCCTTACAATTAATGTCTTAAACTGATAAAAAAAAAAAGTGTTTTCACTATACTTAGGATTTTAATATCCATAGGAGAGTTGATAGTTACGGCAGGTTCAATTGATTACTGTATGATTTATTTGATCAGCGATTCTGTCAAGATATTATAAATAATTGTATTTATTGTAATTTTATTTTATATACATAAATTTAGCAACAAACTTAAAATGTATTGGTTCTGTAGATATAATCAACAACTTTTAATGAAGTTTTTTATATTTCTGCATAGTTTTTATTTTGATTATATCATTTGGAATGCTTCATCCGTCTTGTACCTTTGTCTTTTTGTCTGATTTTCAAATACTTTTTTGCTTCAAATCAGTTTGAAGTGTTGTGATTCACCTAGCAGCTGGTTAGTTTGGTTCATTGTTTATAACGCTTTAACTTTTTCAAAATCCCTATATGGGAAAAATTTATTGAAAAAAAAAAAAAAAAACTTCCAGAGCCAGCGCAGATGAAAAAGTGGGCGGCCACTAATGCACTCTATGGGATGACTGAGTTTCATTCATGAGCAACGGTGAATGTGACCGCACCCTAAAACACATGACGGATGGGAAATGCATTCACACATACTGAGAGAAGTGGATGGCCTGCTGTCCCGCTACACTGAAGTAGAAGTTGGTGGTGTGTTTCATCTCATCTGTGTGGCCCGTCTCCTCGATCCAGTGACCAATAGGGTGGCAGTATACCCCGTCCACCATGTTACTGTCGTCATACACACACTGCCGGTCATGATGGGGTCCACTGCCTAGATAGACACAAGTCAATCACAACACTTCTCAATTACATTTGTACACTAATGGGTCAATGACAAACTAGGATAAATGATGAAAAAACATTTATTGTAAAAAGTTTTTAGATTTCCGTTTCAACAAAATGTTTTATTTAAAGGGATAGTTCACCCAAAAATTATCCCATGATTTACTCACCCTCAAGCCAACTTAGGTGTATATGACTATCTTCTTTCAGACGAACACAATCAGAGATACAGTGCATCCGGAAAGTATTCACAGCGCTTCGCCTTTTCCACATTTTGTTATGTTACAGCCTTATACCAAAATGGCTTAAATTTATTATTTTCCTCAAAATTCCACAAACAATACCCCAATAGCCCAATGACAACGTAAAAGAAGTTTGTTTGAAATCTTTGCAAATTTATTAAAAAAAAAAAAAAAATCACATGTACATAAATATTCACAGCCTTTGCCATGACACTCAAAATTGAGCTCAGGTGCATCCTTGAGATGTTTCTACAACTTGATTGGAGTCCACCTGTGGTAAATTCAGTTGATTGGACATGATTTGAAAAGGCACACACCTGTCTATATAAGGTCCCACAGTTAACAGTGTATGTCAGAGCACAAACCAAGCCATGAAGTCCAAAGAATTGTCTGTAGACCTCCGAGACAGGATTGTATCGAGGCACAGATCTGGGGAAGGGTACAGAAACATTTCTGCATCATTGAAGGTCCCAATGAGTACAGTGGCCTCCATCATCCGTAAATGGAAGAAGTTTGGAACCACCAGGACTCTTCCTAGAGCGGGCCACCCGGCCAAACTGAGTGATTGGGGGAGAAGGCCTTAGTCAGGGAGGTGACCAAACCCAGTGGTCACACTGACAGAGCTCCAGCGTTTCTCTGTGGAGAGAGGAGAACCTTCCAGAAGATTAACCATCTCTGCAGCACTCCACCAATCAGGCCTGTGTGGTAGAGTGGCCAGACAGAAGCCACTCCTCAGTAAAAGGCACATGACAGCCGGCCTGGAGGACTCTCAGACCATGAGAAACAAAATTCTCTGGTCTGATGAAACAAAGATTGAAATCTCTGGCCTGAAAAACAAGCGTCATGTCTGGAGGAAACCAGGCACTGCTCATCACCTGGCCAATACCATCCCTATAGTGAAACATGGGGGTGGCAGCATCTAGAGACTAGTCAGGATTGAGGGAAAGATGAATGCAGCAATGTACAGAGACATCCTTGATGAAAACCTGCTCCAGAGCGCTCTGGACCTCAGACTGGGGTAAAGGTTCATCTTCCAACAGGACAACGACCCTAAGCACACAGCCAAGATAACAAAGAAGTGGCTACGGGACAACTCTGTGAATGTCCTTGAGTGGCCCAACCAGAGCCCAGACTTGAACTCAACTGAACATCTCTGGAGAGATCTGAAAATGGCTGTGCACCAACGCTCCCCATCCAGCCTGATGGAGCTTGAGAGGTCCTGCAAAGAAGAATGGGAGAAACTGACCAAAAATAGGTGTGCCAAGCTTGTATCATCATACTCAAAACGACTTGAGGCTGTAATTGGTGCCAAAGGTGCTTCAACAAAGTATTGAGCAAAGACTGTTAATACTTATGTACTTGATTTTTTTTTTTTTTTTTCTTCTTCTGTTTTTTATTTTCTAATAAATTTGCAAAGATTTCAAACAAACTTCTTTCACGTTGTCATGGGGTATTGTTTGTAGAATTTTGAGGAAAATAATGAATTTAATCCATTTTGGAATAAGGCTGTAACATAACAAAATGTGCACTGTATATTAAAAAATATCCTGGCTCTTCCAAGCTTTATAATGTGAGTGGTGCTTGAGATTTTGAAGTCCAAAAAAATGCATCCATCCATCATAAAAGTAATCCATGCGACAAAACTCAAGCTCCTCTTCTCTTATATCGAAATCCTCTGACATTTATTTTTAAAAATTCTCGTTTTAGCCTTCTAATTCATGACCGGTGTTTTGTTTTGCTCTCTGCACTTCCATGATTGTCACTGCATCATGTGACAGCCGTAATCGACTCGCGTAAGGAAGTCAGTGATTATAGTTTATAAAGTTATTCTTGTAAATTCTTACAAAAACACACTGATTCACTTCAGAAGGCATTTATTAAACCCCTGAAACCATATGGATTACTTTTATGATGGATGGATGTGTTTTTTTGGGCCTTCAAATTTTCGGTTACCATTCACTCCCATTATAAAGCTTGGAAGAGCCAGGATATTTTTAAAAACTCTGATTGTGTTCGTCTGAAAGAAGAAAGTCATATACACCTATGATGGCTTGAGCGTGAGTAAATCATGGGGTAATTTTCATTTTTGGGTGAACTAACACTTTTAATGACTTAAAATGCCATGTTATGCAACATCATATAAAGTAACATTTCGGTTACACTTTGAATACGTGTAAAATGCAAACATACATTTTTAAATTTTTGAATTAAAATGAATATCACAAATATAACAATTATAGTTATGTTCCATGTTATTTAAAAAATATAATTTTCTTACATTTTTAAGAGACTGCTGACCGACAAGCAGACAAACATTTGTTAAAGTATTTTTCAAAGAGACATTCTTCATTATGATCTCAGGATGGTTATAGTTATCAAGCCCCACAAATACTCAACAATAATTTTATCTCAGAAATTGAAAACATATTCATGATAAAAGAGAGAGTATTCACTCAGTTTCATTATTAATGGCATTTTAATGTATTTTTGAGGACATTCAGTGCATGAATTAATGAATATTTGACCCAAACACATTTCTAATCTACTATGTGTCAATGAATTATTTAACTTAATCATTTACACTTGCACTAAATGCAATAACTCTCTTCTTCCATCTTAATTATACAGATATGGATAAGAATTTTAACAATGGAAATTACACATTTGTTTCATGCTTCATATAAAGTTTCTGGACCTCTTGAAGTTTTTTAAAATTCATATTATTGTCCCTTTTGTGCTTTTTGTGTAAGCCTTTCACTTCTAAGGGGCAAGGTCAATAGCCAATTAAATTAGCGAGTGTTGTTCAGACTCAGGAGGTCACCTGTTCCTGACGTCTGAGAGTTCAAAAGGCTAAGGGTTCCTATCATTAATTCAACCACTTCCTGTAACGGCTGTAATTCTGCATAATTTTGATGGTCAAGTCATAAGCTTGATTCATAATATAATAAACATTCAAATGAGTCCTTGCGCTGATAAAAGTGTAGCCGAGCTCTCGGCGCTGCCTCAGTCCTACATGTTACGCACTTGTAATGAGGGAGAGTTCAGTTCCTGAACTCGTTTTCATCCCAAACTCACATTCATCCTGAAAGTACGTGGGGGGGTTGTTATTTGCCCGACATTTATCATCCCACCCCGCTGCTGTCGCCCTTTCAACCGCTGGGCTGATGAGAGTCTCATAGCTGCAGCCCACACAGAAAACACACTCTTCACGCCGACTCATGTAGCATGAACAAAACCTGAGCAGTTATTATGCTTACAAACATAAATTACACACTGTAAACTTAATGAGTGTATATATATATATATATATATATATATATATATATATATATATATGTTAACCTATTTTGAAATAGGTCCGGGCTTGAGTTTGGCGGTCTTAAAGCAATATTTCCCAACAAAGCCAAAATGCAGGAGGTATGCCAACACTGAAATGACTTTTTATTGAAATTTGATGGATTTGACTTTCAGATCTAAAATCTCATTTCTAAAATGGATTGTTTTGACTCTTACTTCTAACATTAAAATGTTAATGTACCATGTTGCTATGATTCTTGGTAACCATAAAGAGCCTACAGTTAAGATAATCAACTATAGGTACATTTATTGGATTACTAATATTAATACATGTAACTATTTATGAAATTTTAATGGCCATTCACACAGAGCACACAAAGTCATGTCATGCTGCAAAAGACACGTGACATTAAGCATCATTTTAAAGCATGTTTATATAGAGAAAACAACAATGGAAAAGCAGTGCAGTGAAATAAAAGGTCTAAAGATGCCTTTTTAAAAAGATGAACTTATAACTTGACATCTGCAAGCCCCTCCTTCTGAAAAGCACACTATGCTCTGATTGGTCGGCTGGAGCAGTGTGTTGTGATTGGTGTACCTTACCATAACCGCCACTTTCAACACACTACTAACTAACTCAACCAGGCCCCGCCCCTTTATTCTGCGTATTAATTATTTAAATGAGGAATATTGTGAAGAAAACTCAGACTACAATGGAGGTGTCTCAGGGAGTTCAGAAACAGTGACACTGATATAGAGAATAACTCCCGCTGGAGGGACTTTGGAAAACTTTTTCATGCTCAAACAGCAACATTAACTGGAGCTACACGTTTTTAGAACACCATGTCAAGCGTAGGATGCTGCAAAAGAGTGCAACGTTCAAACGTCTGTCGAGCACGTTTACACAGAAAACAATGGAAAAACAGCCAAGTTGAACACAAAGTCTCATTCAGAATGTGTTTTTGCATTTAAAAAGGAACAAGGAGCTTTTTTTTTTAAATGCTGAACTTCTTTCAACTTGAGTGCTGTGTTTTTAGAACAGTGGCTGTGTCTGAAATCACATACTTATTTATTAAGTAATTACTTTGCGACCTAAAAAAAGTGTTCTATATAGTATGAGTGTGTGTATAGTATGAATGTTAACCGGATGTACTGTACTACATTTGCCATGTTGTCATTATCACATGACCAACCAGCGTCAGCTGTGTCGCTTCACTGCCATTCATAATCCTCTCCCGTGGCCTCATAAAGTGTCCATCAGATGCACACTTCAGAATCTCACTGGAAGTAGTAGGTCATCCTACTACTTTTTGCCTGCTCTTTCATGAGTACCCTTACGAAAAAGTTTATTCAAGTGTGCTATTAGCATACTTCTTTTAAACTATAAATACTTTCAGTCTATTTTTTATATACTTCTCAGAAATATACTTAATGTACTTCTGAGAAATATACTTAAAATTGCACTTAATTGTACTTGACTTATACTGACAGAAAAGTCTAAGTATATTTGGCCTATAGTTGGACTCAGTCTTTGATCGAGATATACTTAAAAGTATAGTATAAAAGAACATTGTTTGAAAATATTGATTTATAAAGAAAACAGATATATTCCTAATTCTGAGTATCTGAAATTTTGTGTGGGCTAGTCCACTGGTAGTGTACATAGGAATTTACTTCAAATCTACTTCCCTCTTTCCTCGCCATTGATTGAATTTTCAGGCTATATACGGTAGGGGGCGCTGTTACACATCTTCTGAAAGAGTACAGAATCTCCAGATCAAAATGCAGGAAAAGAAGAAACTGAAACAAGCGACAGAAGATTACTTATGCAAATATAAAATAAAGTGATCATCAAACATTAAACAGCATATAAATAAAAACTTCCAAACGTTATGTGGACTATGAGGACTATGAAGCTTTGGGGTTGTTTATATGGACTCTATCTACTCCACCTGTGTTTGGTCATCGTTCTGAATCCCATCCGGACGTAGTCTTTGACAAAAATGCAATTTTCTCAGCTTTTTATTTAAAATGTTACCCACATTTAAGTGTTAATAAAAAAAAATTACTTTTAGCTTTATGATTCCTTTTTTGTAGGATTAAAAAAAGGATTCATGAAGCTAGAATAAAATGTTTTTAAAATGGAAAGAATTAAAGTACAGTTAAAGGTATTTCAAGTATAAAATATAATACCTAAATAGGAACATAGTAGTATACTTAAAGTGCAAAAATAATATATAAAATGTAAACTGTAAGTGTGATGTTATGTTCCCTTAAAAAAAACTTACAAGTATACTTGCACTAAACTAGTAGTTTACTGACAGTATATTTCAAAGTGTACTTAAATGTATACTTCAATTGGGCCAATTTAGTCCCAAGCGGTATTAAAATTGTACACTTACAAGTTTACTACTAGTACATTGATACTACTTACTACATAAAGCATATTTAAAAAAATATACTTTAACATATACTTTAAGTATACTTGATAAAATGAACTTGAAGTATACTTCTTTTTCGTATGGGTACTGTGAATTTGGACATACCACTCAGCTCATATACTGTTTTCCTCCTACTACTATATAGAAGGGAACAATGGAAAAGCAGTCCAGGGGAATGCAAAATAGGTTCTGTGTGAACGACTCCTTAGTGTGTTTTATATTACTGCTTTGATGCATGAGAGTGGGTAAATAATTTTAAATGAGAAAATATAACAATCTACAAATATGCATTAGGCTACTCTCATTTCATCCAGTCTCAGCCAGTCCTCTCTGAACTAGAAGTGGATCATATAACATTTCCTCTTATGCTTCACATCTAGGTCAAATACAGAAAAAGGTGCAGAATTAGAACCTACTGAAGTGAAAAGGCCAATATGTGCTATAAACCAAGTCTGTCCCTGTCTGGACTGATACACCCCACTGATCAGAGTACCGTTATCTCAACTGGAGGACTATCAGTTCATGCTTGCTTACCTGAGGCACACTCAGAGCCAATTCACCTGCTACAGTGTGCAATCAGCAAGCATCATTTCAATCAGCAAAACACATCTCGACACAATCAACATCTCGACTGTTTTCATATGAGACAGTGTGAATAGACAAGAAACCAGCAAACAATGGCTCAATCAAAACCTCAGTCAACAGACGGCGTGAGCACTGGAGCAGATCGTCGATTTGTCACACAGAGGCGTATTCATTCAAATGAGAAACATGACAGAATGAGAAAACTGCACTGAGTCAGGTGAGGACAAAGTTCTGACAAAGCAGATCATGTTCAGGTTTCAATGTTCCTTCATTTTTCATCACTTTGAATAATTTGCTGCTTGGCGCCCAAAGCAAAGTTTAAAGTTTCTCATGACAGTGAAATACTTTTCAACAAGTTTCATTCTGTGCAAAAACAAAAAACAAAACATAACAAGACAACGTGACAAAAGACAGTAACAGAAATATAAACTGGACAACATTTCTATATTACTATATCAGGTACATTCACTCCAACCCTCCAAACTGCAGAATATTGATCATAAAACTAAAATATCTTACTAAGATAAGATCTAACTAATATTATTGGGAGATATAGAGTGATAACTGATATCTCTTCCATATCCACTTTGCCAAATATTTTCAGTTATTTCAAATGGTCCTTACAGCCTTCAACCGCAAAAGAACCAAAACCCACAACGACACCGACCAAGCAAATACATATAGTAAACAATAGGATGAAAACGACAAATTATTGTCATGGTTTTTGCCAAAAAATACGTTTTATTAGGTCCTGAAAGCTACTCTCTCCAGCTCTCTCTCTCTTTCAAATGTACACATGTACTGTATAGTAAGGACACACACTCGCACAGAAACATTTGGTCAGCGCTGCTCTGATGAATTAATCAGTAAAACATTTTAGCAACTTAAGATACATGACTCACCAGCGAGGTAATAACTGTGCGGTTCTTGAGATAAACTTATAGTTTCGCTATTAATTGAGACACTGCTGCTGTTAGAGACACACAGATCAGGTAGGCTCATTCACATATGCTGCTTATTCTCTCTCTCTCTCTCTCTCTCTCAACTGCGTTAATAACTGTATCAACGGTATTATTCTGCTATCAACGTTCAAGCCTCCGTTACTAGTTCTGAAATGACGTTTTGGAATTAGTAACGGAGGCTTGGGATGAGATGCGTAAGAAATTAGTCCCACACGCAAGAGTGTTTTAAGGACAAAAACCTGACAAATGTCTTGAAATACAACATCGGAACAGTGTCTTGAGGTGTGGTAACCATAGTATAAGCGGAATAATTGACTCTGGGCCATTGAATTCTTACAAAATAATGAGATAATAACCACCTCGGGTTATTTTCTAAGAATTCAACGGCCCGGAGTCAATTATTCCTTATATATATATACACACACACACACTGATCAGGCATAGCATTATGACCACCTTCCTAATATTGTGTTGGTCCCCCTTTTGCTGCCTTTTGTGTCAAAGTTACATTCACATGGATGGCAGGACCCAAGGTTTCCCAGCAGAACATTGCCAAAGCATCACACTGCCTCTGCCGACTTGCCTTCTTCCCATAGTGCATCCTGGTGCCATGTGTTCCCCAGGTAAGCGACGTACACGCACCTGGCCATCCATTAGATGTAAAAGCAAATGTGATTAATCAGACCAGGCCACCTTCTTCCATTGCTTCGTGGTCCAGTTCTCCGTGGTCACTGTTGGCACTTTCGGCGATGGACAGGGGTCAGCATGGGCACCCTGACTGGTTTGCGGCTATGCAGCCCCATACACAAGAAACTGTGACGCACTTACACCTTTCTATCAGAACCAGCATGAACTTCTTGAGCAATTTGAGCTACAGTAGCTCATCTGTTGGATCGGACCACACGCATTTTCTATTGCATAGTTTTGCTCAGTTTGGGCCTCTGAATAAAATGTTTTTCCTTCTCTAGTATGAGCTCCATGTTCTCACTATATCATACTTTAAAAGCCTTGTATGATACATAAAACATAAAACAAATACATTTTTAAAAGAAATAATAATTTTAAAAAATGTATAAAGGTCCAAATAGATTTTCTGACTATTATTTCACATGTCAAGCTGTACATGGTTCATTTCTGTAAGCGTTATGTCAATTAAAGTCGTAATTTCTTAAAAGCTATATTGATTAAATAAATAAAATGATGGATTTTAATACAGTTCGACACTGTAAACTGTAGTCTTCAAAGGTTAAACTGAAAGGGTTTATCGTGACCGTCAGTGTAAGTCAGACTGTAGAACATCAGCGCCATCCAGTGAGCAAAAACGTCTATTACATTGTGGATATTAGAGCGCTTATTTGTCTCTCATTCAAAGAAATCTTCCCTTAAAAGCTGTTTTAATATTAATTTGAAAGTGTGTTTGTATCGTCCTCACGACTTGCCCATTATCCTCACATACCTTCCCAAATGTAGTTCCCATCGACACGCTTTATAAACTTGAACCACAGCTGATCTGTGTGCGGTTCGGACAGATGCACGTCTCCGATCCACAGACACGGTTCACAGCTGGACAGAACCGAGCTGCTCGGATTCATCTTCACGGCTCGGTTCGGATCCCAGTGTCCCATCTCCGGCCGAGAGCCCAATACAAACACCTCGACATCTGAACACTCTGGTGTCAAAATAACACCAAACCTGAACACAACCATGTCCTGAAAATACACACAGGCTACAGGTGCTCTATAACTGGGACTGATCTCTCTGTGTCTTCGGTCAATGACAATATAAATGGCTGCGCTAAAAATATACACGTTATTCTTGACATTTAAAGCGATACAGTGGCTGAGAGGGGACACTAGTTTTCAAAAGAGAAACTCCGCGGCTATTAAGATTAATTCAAATCTCACAGCATTATTTGCTATTCTCCAACAATTTGTACACTAATATCGCAAATATATATATACATATATATATATATATATATATATATATATATATATATATATATATATATAGATATTCGTAATCACAGTAGGATAACAATTCTGTAAAAACTGAGACTACATGACAGATAATTTGCACGTGAATGTTTAACAGCCATGTAACAAAAAATACAAAAAAATTATTAAACCCATCTTACATGACCAATTAATCCCTGAATTTCTATTGTCATGTAGCCTATTTAAATATAGTTGTAACTTCATCATTACAAGTATTACATTTATTTTAGTACATTATTTAAATAAATAAACTTTAAAGTCCCCCTGGGATGAAAATCAAGTTTTAATGTTGTCTATGTGGTGTTTTTAATATGCTTTAAGACAAACCATGCGCAAATTCGTAAGTCAAACACCATTGTTGAGTATTTTGTCTTTAAAACTGTAGTGATCTAAAGACAGTTTCAAAAACGCGGTTTGAAATCGATGGTGATCCAATCCAATCACAACCAATCACATCAACGTGTAGGCGGACTTTAGCATATCATTAACTACTGCTCTGTGTAACATTAGCATCACATAGCTGTTTTATAACGCAGTCAAGCAAAACGTTAATCATATTAATTACCGTTGTGTCCAACGTTGTAAAAAGCGATACCATTGTGCAGCGTTTAACCAAGTGGATCTCTGAGCTAGTGCAAGTGAGTGGAGGTGGGGCTAATTAGCATATTCATAGATCCGTGTATACTAAATGAAGCAAGGGTGTAGTAGAGTTACATTCAAGCTATTTTAAGGCATGAAGTTTTTTTTTTCACAGGAAAAAAAAACAATTAAATATGTCATTTTGGTGATCAAAGATGAGTTTTAAGGGATAAAATTATTGACTACAGGGGGACTTTAAATGTAGTAACCAATAACACACTACAGTTAAAATTATATTTAAATACTTTACATGTGCTTTATGTTAATCAACACATCAAAATAAAATGTGTTCCTTAAAACCAAAGGATTATTATAACAAATAAAGTGAAACTTTTCATTTGACATTACGAGGTGCCCTTTTTATAGGCATGAATTGTATTTTAAGCACACTTTTTAACACACATTTTTTTAAAATATTGTCTGTAAAGATTTTAAGTACACTTCAGGTGCACTTTCAGTATTAAGTGCTCTTCTCCTTCATAAGTGTATGTTGCATTAGTCAGCATTATTCAAAACAAAATCTCTGGATTATAACTGCTCTGTAAAAATAACTATTAATATACATATACATCTTTGTGGTTTGTTTTTCCCTGTTCTCACTGTGAGATATTCAGCATTTTTGGTATTTTCAACAAAAGGCCACGTCTCACAGTTCATTTGCTTTAGTAAATGTACATACACACTTAAGAAAGTGTAATGGACAGGAAATACCAGGTTCATCTGAGTAGGTATTGTATTAACTGTATTATATTATTTTATTACAAACTTAAGAGAGCCAACACATTCTCAGAGAAAGCAGCACATAATTTCTTTGAGTATAAACCAGTTTAAAGTTAGGTTTGGATGTAGTCTGTAAGCATACATTTTAAAAATATAAAGAGACATTGAGCCAGAATAAAGATAATAATAATAATAATTTTATATATATATATATATATATATATATATATATATATATATATATATATATATATATATATATATATATATATTTTAATTCATAAGTCAAAAAACACATGCATCTCCAACCAACAGCTGTACTGGCAATTTCTCCTCCTTAGATTTTAAACAATCAACCTAATAACCAAAAACCAGACTTCATATAACATGGCTTCAGTAATACAACATATGGACTGCATAAAAAAAAAAAAAAAAAAAAAATCACTTCATTTTGATTACATGGAAATGAACACACAACCTTGGGCGACACAAGTTGAGAAGCCTAAAACAGCTCCTAACATGTAAACGTTGCATAGCTTTCCATAAACCTTCTATACTGTACGAAAAGGTGAAAATAAACACTTCTGTGGTTTCATTAGCTGCAGATCACACCTATAAATATTAGCCATCACAAATGCTCACAGCACACATTCAAATGCAGACAGGTTAAAATATGTCACACATCACATATATGCAAGTTATAGAGCTCTTCTTTGTACTCAAATATAGTGTTACCTAAGCTTTCCCTCACTCACTCAATGGGAAACACAATAGCAGAGTGTCTATTTGCTCCAGGTTAGTGAAGATACAGCGAGTCAGAGCGCAGCAGACAGCCACAAATTTCAGTAAAGTGCAAATATTGACTCTAAATGTTGATATATGGTTGGCATGCTGATAATTTAAGGTGTTTTAGTATGAATGCCACAGTATGGATCTGTAGTTCATTCTAAGGTCCATTGGTGCCATTTCTGGATGAAGCCTTTAAGGTCATTTTGAATTTCTGTAAATGAAAACCCTCTTTTCTATGACAATGTGACAGAAGGAGAAAAAACAAACAAAAAAAAAAACAGGACAGCAGCTCTCTTACTCTGTAACCCAAAATAGATCCAAGCCCTCAAATTCTTAAGTATGACAGCTGTTCCTGGATCAGGGTGAAGTGAGCCTGTCTGGATATCAGAATAAAACTGAGCACAACTTATCTATTCAGAGATAATCACTGAAGATCCAATAAAGTGTCCTTTTTTAAAACAGCCACGATATCTTAACCAAACCATACAAATATCCTATAGTGTGGATATGTATTGACAGGAACCAGAAGTCATTATCTGATTTTATCTGATTATCTGACAGAGATTACCTTGCTGTGTCAAGACAAATAAATCAAGTGCTATTCGACAGGCTGGGGCTCATATAATCCCACCGAATTAAGCCTCAGTGTTTACACTCCCTTAAACCAGTCCTCTCTCAGCACTGGTCTTGATAAGAAAGTATGGGTGTATGTCAAAAGAGTAGATGATTTTAAAAGATGAACCATTGCACTACACACCATCAGACCACATTATCCTTGATATATTAATAAAAAAATAATCTTAACATCAAAACAAAAAAATATTTTGTTTCCTTTTATTTACACAGAGATCGTATATTGTAGATTAAAGAGGTTAGGTATTGTAGTGTTTTAGTTATGTGTAGTGTTATGATACAGGCTTGAGAACAGATCGGAGTGATCTGCCATCTCGCGTGAGCTCTCTGGTCGTGCACATGCAGGGCAGTGGAACCGCCTCCACCTGTCGGAGGACTTCATTGTACGGGCAACGTTTTAGGTGGTCTGCCATGCTAGTGATGTCCGCAAACTCCCACCTGTTAACCGGGCTAAAGGCTGTGCTGAAACGCCAAACCTGCAGGAAAACAAAACAGTTACTTACGTAACCACTTAACAATTTTATAGTAAAACTAGTTACCTGCTCAGACTGTTTCTTCCACGGAGTTTGGAAAAGAAGTACAGTCAGAGATAAATATGTGCAAACTGTTTAACATTACATAATTAGTAGGGCTGCCCTTGACTAAAGATTTTGAGTCGACTAGCAGTCATTCATTTTAAAGTAGTTTTAAAGTAGTTTTAACGTGAATGACTTTAAAGTAGTCAGTCACGTTAAAAAGCCATATAAAATCATAATAATGAGCCTTTAATTGCCTATATATAATACATAGTCAATCAGCACTCAAGCACACTCATAAAGCTTGCCACAGCACACCAGCGTAATGATTATGAATGTGTCTTGAAAAAACAGCAAGGATACTGTCTAAACATTTTAATAATTTATTGCTAATGTTTTCTGTGTTTTTGGCTGCAGAGATTAAGTCTACAATGCTGACTCGTCACTCCGCAGTAGTGCGCGCGCCTATATGCACATTTCACATGGATTACATAACCTGAGAATATTTGTTTTCCACTTGAGATTTCAAGCTTTCTAGATCTGGTTCATTTTTGTGATGTGCTCCAGTTCAGGGAGACCGAGACGACACAAAGAGCATCCTGTTCATTTTCTTTACTTCACAAAGGCACAATGTTTTCTTGTTTTGTGAATTTACTAGGGGTGTGATGAGATCTTTTCACCTCGTTGAGGTGAAAAGCAGTCTTGTGATGTTACCATGACGGAGTGTGAAATTAGGATAGAATATGCCACCGCTACGTTTACATTACGCCTCCACTATTGTTTTGCGTTTAAAAAAAATAAAAACCATTTAATTCAGTTGGAATAATGGTCGCTTCAATCCCATCCAGCTCATTCAACACGAGCTGCAGAGTCGTACATAGTGCAGCAGGAATCAGAGTTCACTGATCACGTGATGAGAGTAAGTGTGCTTTCAGCACTGCCACTCGAATGCAAGTGAGCATTCAAACATGATTTCAATACCCCACATTTTGAAAGCGGCTCCCTGATGCATGAAAATATTTACCAATATGAAAGCTTAGGCTGGGCTGTGTACTTGTAACCATCTTTTAGCTCTATATCATGGTTGAAGAATAAATTAGGTCTCTATTTGCACTTTAAATATTGAGAGTATTTTGATTATGGTTGGACTTATTGTTTGCACTTAATAACCTAATAAGACTAAGAGAAAATTTTGTTAGTTTTATTCATACAGTTTTTATTTCTATGATCAATTTTTGGAAAGGAGTTGAGTTAGGAGGTCAAAAGTTGTAGAAGCTCATAATTCATGTACAGTTCTAAGGTCTGAAGAGACTCATACAGGAGAGAAGCCAGTCAGTTGAGTTTGTGGCATAACCTTTTACAGTGCTGTATTGTGTAGTACAGTGCTGTTTATATTGTGTACAGTGCAGTATTGTTGTCATTTACTGTATATGATAGTTCATACTCTAAGTATAACTGAAATGACATTCATTACAAGATGATTAGTTAAAACATTTAAAATGCACCTGCAGACTATTTTTCTAGTCATGTATTTCGTCATTGAGGATTTCTTAAAAATACTGTGAAAATCTTGTTTCATTCTCGTGAACTCAATCTTGTGAGCTAACTTTCTCGTCACACCCCTAGAGTTTACAAAAATAAAAGTAGACCCTGATGTATTACTCTTATCTGTATGACCAAATATGAAGGAATATTTTACGTTGTTCCCGCTGTTTTCAGAAAAAATGTCAGTAATCGCGCCGGTGCCTCAATGTCGTGCAGTAAAGCGAGCTATACTTCAGCTTCCACACTCTGCACAAACACTTTGATATGAGCCTAATAATAGCACACATTTATCTAGGTTAACATTAGAGCGAGCAGCCATGTAAAGTTGCTACTACTTACATGTTTCAAATGATAAACCATATTTGAGGTCAATGGATGAAAGGTGAATGTTTGGATTTCCTGCCCAACATACTGTATTTACCACAAGGACCCGCCATTAACGATCTGTCCCTCACGGACTGTGTGACTTCGCCACAAGGTTGTTTTTTTTTCTGCGACTAACCAACTAATAAAATATTTGGTCGACGAATCCTCTTCTGATCGACTACCAATTTGTTGAATATTAGGGGGCAGCCCTAATAATTAGCATGTGGCCACTGTTCAGACATACTGTACCTTGTCTTTTATCTGCCAGGTTCGTCTTCCATCCAAAAATTGCTTCTTTTCCCATTGAACCACCACCATGCCACGGCTCTGTAGCAGACTGGCACAAACATCCCTCATTGTACGAGACACCATTGACAGCTGACACAGGCTAAAGCCATCCAGAAATCGGGCCACATGTTGAAGTACTTCAAACGGCAAGCCACTAAGGTGATCACACTTAGGCTCTATTATAGGTTCTGAGATGGGTTTCACCCCAAATGACCTGAGGTGGCGGTCATGAACAACCTTCGACCCTTGAGTGGATGGGCAGAATCTGCGCTGGGAGTACGTGCAGCCATAATATGCTAACGGGCAACGGTGCTCCATCCAGCCATTGAGTCCAGAGTGGATATCTCCATGAACGTTGCGGAAATGCGAGAGGAACTCTTCTCGACGGAATAGCTGGCCGCACTCAAAGGTAAACATGGAGCCCTCTCGTGGAGCCCAGCTTGGGCGAGGCACAAGCTGCTCCAGTGTCAGATCAAGCCGCAGAGTGCAAAACGGACTTGGCTGCGAAAGGCGAGGTGCAGCTCGATCGCAAGCGGAAGCGGATGCGACCTCTCCGACCATCGTACTTGTTGCCAAGATGGCAGCAGGGAAACTAAACGTCTGGGTGCCAAAGTCAACACGTGTGCCTCCGAACGCATAGACTGTGTCGGATATCCTCCGAGCTCGAGGCGACTCCTCCAGGCAGAACAGAAGTGCTGCTGCCGTAAAGTCAATTTCACCAAGTCCCATGGGGTCGTCCACTGGCTCCTGATCTAAATCTGATGTGTCCACAGCTTTGTCCTCCATTTTGCAACGTGGATTTCTATGGGGAAACATTTCGGTAAATGATCCCTTCCGTCCATTAAGTGCAAGTGGCATAAAATTGCGCAGCAACTGTAGGTTCTGGAGTTTCCTCTCAAAAGCCCTATCTTCAAAGTCTAATACCATCATGCTGTCTCTCTGGACGGTCAAAGTCTGAGCATGTATAGGCTGCTGCAGCAGTGGGGCTTGTGATCCAGAGGCCTCCTGGATCAAGAAAGCGTGTTGGTCATGTCTGATCTCTGGTCTATGGGGAATTAAAGGACCAACAAACTCCCAAGAACCTTGGGACTCTTGGTTTTGATGGTGTTCTGTGGTCGATTCTATTATGTGATCTACAATACTATGAGAGCCATTACAGAAACCTTGCCTATCTATGTCTCCTAACATGACTGGGCAACGCTCACCTGTTTCCTCATGAGTTAGAACATCTAAAGTGGTTTCTAGACCATCAAATCCCCCAACAGCCCCAGGCTCACCATCAACCTCCGATGTAACATCCTTCATATCAACATCTTGAGACTCCGAAGGTTCTGACTGGTTGAGTTTGCCATTCTCGTTATTGAGTAAGCCACTAATTGGCTCAGTGCCTTTGACGACATCTCCTAATGCACCCAGTGCACAGGCCAAGTTCCTGCCAAGTTCCATGAGTTTTTGGTGCTGTTGAGGCTGTAGATCCTCCTTTAGGCCATTGACTCCGCTGGCTATTTTATCACAGCTGAATCCGGCATCTTCTCTTGTCCTCACGTTTTCATGCAGTTCCCCATTGCGCTCCGGAAGTGCAGCTGATGCATTAGTGGTTAAGAGGACGTTTAGAGCTGCGGCCAGGCTTTTGGTTGTCTCTACCGTGGTTTGGTAGAGCTCTCCGTAATGTTCTTCTTTTAGACCATTAATCCCATTGGAAATCTTGTCTTTTGAACAGCCAGCCGTAGGCTCCATCTCAATGGTCTCTACCTGCACGCATGGAGTCTGAGCAACTGAGTCTAGACCAGGCTTTTCACTTTGTCCTGCTGCCTTAGTCTTTTTTTCTGGGCCACTAGTGGGAGCCAGAGAGACGAGTTTTAGTGACGCTAACATGGTGCGCTGGTCCTGAAGTGCGAGTGCCATGTCAAGCTGCTCCACCTCATTTGCTTCTTGACTCAGCCGCTCATATGAACGATAATCCTCATCGTTCACTGGCCACCTATTCCACTCCATTGTGCAGCACACCACACCTGCAGGACACACTTCAAGGTGCTCTGCCATCTGGCCACGGGCCAGGGTAAAAGGGCATCCAATGCTGTGGTTAAGACATGGTACCCTTTCAAGCGGGCACAGCAGCTTGTGTTCAATAGCCTTGCAGCTGTGGAAGATGGCGCCGCATACAAGAGGGCAGGTGATGAGGTCACACGAAGTGCCAGGCTCAGGTTTAACCATGCATCGCCTGCTTATGCAGGACATGCAGTGAATATGGGGCTCCTCCATTATTTAAGATGACAGCAGCAAGATGCAAAAGAGCAGTCTCAACCACTGCAAAACATGTAGAGGAAAAACTGAGATTAGATTCATCAACATGCAGGCTGTATAACAAGTAAACTTTGTAGTTATTGACAAAGTAGATAGCATCAACTTATAAATGTAATATTGTAAACTCTTTATTGTCATATTAGGAAGATTCATGTGGCAAATAGAGAGCACTTTATCAGAGATGTGCAAAACTACATATTATCAAACTTGACTAGTAGGTGCGTAGTCTGAACAGCTGGTGGACTAGTCTGCCATTAAAGGGTTAGTTCACCCAAAAATGAAAATTATGTCATTTATTACTCACCCTCATGTCATTCCACACCCGTAAAACCTTCGTTCATCTTCAGAACAAGATATTTTTGATAAAATCTGATGACTCAGTAAGGCCTGCATTGCCAGAAATAACACTCCCTTTTTCAATGCCCAGAAAGCTACTAAAACCATATTTAAAACAGTTCATGTGACTACAGTGGTTTAACTTTAATATTATAAAGCGACGAGAATACTTTTTGTGCGTGAAAAATAACAAAATAGCGACTTTATTACACAATATCTAGCGATGGGCGATTTCAAAACACTGCTTCATGAAGCTTCGGAGCTTAACGAGTCTTGTTTCGAATCAGTAGTTCAGAGCGTGTATCACACTGCCAAAGTCACGCGAACCACTGAAATTGTAAAACACTTACGACGTAACAAAGTCTCGTTTAATGAAATCATGTGATTTTGGCGTTCCGAACCACTGATTTGATTCGAGTGTTTTGAAATTCCCCATCACTAGATACGGTGGAATAAAGTCACTATTTTGTTATTTTTGCCGCACAAAAAGTACTCTCGTCGTTTTATAATATAAAAGTTGAACCACTGCAGTCACATGAACTGTTTTAAATATGGTTATAGTAGCTTTCTGGGCATCTGAAAAAGGGAGTATTATTGCTGGCAATGCAGGCCTCACTGAGCCAACGGATTTTATCAAAAATATCTTAATTTGTGTTCCGAAGATGAACGAAGGTCTTACGGGTGTGGAACGACATGAGGGTGAGTAATTAATGACATAATTTTCATTTTTGGATGAACTAACCCTTTAACAATGTCCTGTAGACACCAACAGGAACAGAGACAGCACAGGAACCTTAAGACACATTTTAAAAACTTTTCTATAATTTTAATTGATACAATATCTTAAAGATGGCAAAAATGTTCATCTGCATGTGGGTCAGTGACATGACATGCATATTTTTGTGTCCATGTGTATTATTTTCTTTTAAAATTATTTGATAAATTCATGACATGTATCACTTTATTCTATAAAACCTATTTAGTTTGAATTCATTTTCAGTACATTCAAATAATAAATATTATTTTGTGTTTTGGTATCTTAAACCCCCAATTTTATCATAAAACTACTCATTGTATTTAAAAATTATATGTATGAAATTGCTAGCATAGGCAAAAACTAACACATGCATCCAAGTAGAAGCCTGTTCAATTTAAAATTAATTGCAAAAGTCAAGTGGCGAAACCAGTAAGTCTATGTATATGACATAAAAACATAATTTAAGATAATTAAATAATACATTTAAGCTAAGATTGCCTATTACCTTTTTGAATGTTGTTCTAAAACGTTAGTTTTAAATTAAAGATGTTTTACACTTTCAGTTATTTTTTATAATGATCTTTAAATAACTTTACATGCCACTATCGTATCAAGTAAAGAAAAAAAACAGTCACACTTTATAATAAGTGTCTTTAACTACTACGTACTTACATCAAAATATTGTCAGGTATGATGTTGTTCATGTTGTTTTGCAACAGTCTGTGCAACAAACTTGTGCTGCTATTGAGGTGGATATGGGTAAGGTTAGGGAGAGGTTTGGTGGTATGGGTAGGTTTAAGGGTGGGTTAAGAGGTCAACAGTGTAATTATAGATGTCATTACAGAAATTAGTTACGGCTGTAATATGCAGGATTTTTTTTAAAATATATAAGTACAAATTTAAAACATGTATATACACAATAAGTGCATTCTATCAAATGATTAATTTAAATGTTAGTATACGGTAGTTAAAGACACTGAATATAAAGTGGGACTGACAAGTAAAGCATTAAAAATGATCCGGCTGCCTTATATCTTACATAAAGAAAAGAGACACATGAATCTTGTTTAATAGGTATTATATTAAATATAATACCTATTAAACAAGATTCATCGTGTCTCTTTTCTTTATGCAAGATATAGTGTTCCATTAAAACTGCTATGCATTTAATGCTTTAAACATTTTGATGAATGCATTATTTATATTTTATTTTAATTTAAAATTCTCAACTGACTAAATCTGATGATTGTTTTTGTATCAATATAAAACACGACTTTGTTGTTATTCAAACACAATCGATTGCAGTGAATCTAACCTAGATTATTCTACTACACTGTAGCCGAATGTGATGTCATGTGATTTATTCTGTTTTTGATCAATTTACTACTTTTACTTCAATAGAGACTATTGAATAAAACACTTGTATTTGTATTTTATTTTTATCTGTAATTGAAATAAAAAATAAAATCCAGTATTCAGCATATTCCCTGTCATTATTAATGTTGTCAGGCAGCACAACTGATATTAATCAGGTGGTGCAACCATGTAAATTCTTGATTTAAACCAACAAATAATAGGTCAAAGTGAACAAATTGCTGAAAACTAGATTGTGATTAATTATTATATTGAATGCATTTACTGGTATATTTGTATTATACTTGTATTTTTCTGTCTTTAAAATCAGATGCTAAAGACACTAAATATCTTGCTACTGGGATGCAATAATTCTAAATCAATATAATTAAAATTCACAACCACAAAATAATGTGTGTTAGGCACTGTAGACACAGGGTTACTTTGCTAAGTTTTTCAATCAGTTTTATTTTGAATGCCTTTTTTGAAGCTTTATTTGTCATTGAACCATGTGTAAATAGACCAACAATTAAATCATTTAAAAATCATTAAAAATTAATTATCTTCAAATTTATCATAGGTTATCCCATGTTGTGAATACATCTTGGCGCTACTTTAAAGGTAATCAGGGAGTTTTTTCAAACATAATTTCAAAATCAATTAGTTGCCCAAATTTACCTGAATTTATCCTATGACACCTTAAGTTCGGAAACTATATATCCTAAAACATCCTTAATAACTGATGTATTTAATCTTATCATGAGATCCACAGTGCGAGTCCATGTAGTGCACCCTAATATAATGCATTAATTCAATAATGAAAACCTCTCGAGATCTTGGCAGACTCCCTGCAGCTTTATTGCTGTCTTGATTTTATTCAACAGTCTTCCTAGTTAGCATAAACAAAACTGGCCCTCTTGACTCATGTGTTGCTGCTGTGCTACAAGTCTTTCTAGCAATGACACCACATTAAACCGTAAACCAAAAAGATACAATCTTTAGAACTTCATTAAACTTAACCATAAAGTTTCTCGACACACGTTGGTTTTAATGTTTACAAAACAATAAGTTGGAAAACAGACATTTGACAGAACTGAAAACCTTAAACAATCACAAAAACTTAATGACACTTCATACATAACAGAATGAAGTTAAGAAGTGTCCTCATGATCGTAGTCGTGATATTTTGACCATTATTTTGTTGATGTTTAACTTTGTTTCACTTTATTTATTTTCTGCTGAGGTTAGCCTATTAGCTAGCTGAACTTTCTGCCTTCAGTAAACATAAACAAAGCACTCACCTTCCCACAGACTATGTCAACTAACTCCCCGCGTTACTCACTCACGCCCCTCGAGTGTTTTTTCACTTGTCCGGTTTTACGGTGAAACGGGACACTTTATCACACTGCTGTATGATAATGTACACAATCATCACCGTTTGTCCTGTCCAAAAATACTCAATCCGGCTGGGACGCGCGTCGATGACATCATCGCGCAAAAAACCAGGCGCCATGACGTTGGTGTTTATTTTGGCCGGGTAAAATTTGTAGGCAACTGGAAATGTTTGCGTTTGTTATTTCTGTGATTTTTGTTCATTATTTTGTCCATGTTCTTCTTATCATTGTGTATTAGGCCTACTATACGATTTTTGGGTGTTGTTATGGAACATTTTAAATTGAAAAATGATGAACGATATTGGCATTTGTATAAAAAACAATGCCTTAAAAAAGCATTTTTATTGTGTCTTTTTAATTACCTTTAACTAATTTATAAAATGAAATGGTTTATTTACTATAATTTTGCCATATTGTCTCCCACCCTTAATTTTTATAACTCTGTTATAAAACTGTTAAACTGTTATAACTGTTAAAAGTAGGGTGACCACCTGGCTATTGATCTGTTGCAGGACATTAGATGTGATTTTGCGGGACACGTATGAGACAGATAAATTTACAATTACTACGCTATGTAAATATTATATCATTATAATAACGCCAAAGAACCCGCATTAAATGAACTACTAACGTGAAAAGCAAGTCGTGTCTGAAAGACGCAATCATTTTTTATTGGTTAAAACGAATGGAGAATCTAATGTATTTCTGTATAGGTGCTCCATCCAGCCATGTTGTTTTTCCAGTGCATGCACAGTTGGTGCTTTTGTAGCCTAGTGACCGAAAATGTGAGGCATGCGGATGTCCGCAAAGAGCCTCCGCGTACACCCTCCGATGATGTTTTTTTTTTTTTTTTTTTTTTTTCACATGGACCGTAGCGGACCATCCAAGCGGCAACCTCCCCCAGTTTCTCGTGAAGCCAATTCGGAAGTGACTTAAACTGCGATTCACCGACTGGCCGCTAGGGACAGGCTGCAAAAGAGAGCAGAATCTCATTGACCCACATATTAAAATGGCCAAGTTTACAGCAGAAAAAAACATGTTTGCAGCCTGGATCAAATTGTGGTTTTGGTCTATACTGCTAATTTTGCCCTTCATGACAACTCTGAGGGGGGTGAATTTTTTTTTATAACTCATCCGTTTAAATTATATTAAGCCTTAAAGTCCTACATAATTAGGGGCGTGACCACTTGAGTGACAGGTAGATTGTTGCTGCTGTCTGTGAGCCGTCACCTCAGCTAATTCCAGCCATTGAATTTGGCATCTCTGCCGTGTTTGTGCTTTTTTTCGGGATTATTTTATACAATTCTAAAATAATATGGCTTGCTGCGTTAATGGTCGAGACTCGAGACAGATGTGTCTGTGTAGATCTGCACACATGCGGAAGATAAACAGAACACACGCTGTTGGATCGTGGCATTGGCTTAAAGTTTTGTTTGTGAGATTTACTACAGTGACATTGGCGGGAGAATATTAAACTCCGACAGCACTGCTTGGATATTATAACTAAAACTGCTGCACTATTTTGAAAAATTATATTTTGCATCATTTCTTGAAGAACGATGATAGAGAGCAGATCTTTCAGAAGAAATGTGATGCAAACAATGGATAATATATCAATATTTCATGGATTTAACGCTTTTGTGGACAAAAAGTACTGTTTTTTTTGTGTTTTTCAATGGACACTCATAGACATTTTACCCAAGTGCCACACAAGCACTGCCACACAAGATCGCTATATAAAGGTATGAAGTCCTGTTTGATTTTTCATGTTTTTGCACACCCGACACAAATTAATTACTGATGCTGGAGCATCTATATCGTAAAAAAGACACCGTATATTGACAGTAAACCTTTAGAACTTTCTAATGATATAACTTGTAATCTTTATTAATATTTTAGATAGTATCTAAGATAGATAGATAGCTCCTTTGCCTGCTAACATGATCACGTCGAGCTAGGCGGTTTCAGTAACCAGTCACAATCACAGTTGCCAACTCTCACGAGACAAATAAGCAACCGCAGCTTCAAAAACAAGCCCAATATTATTATATGAATTATTATCATCAATATTATTTATTATCAATTATTTATTATCAATAAATGAGCCTACAACATATTAAACCACTCGGAGTTAGAAAAGCAAAAACACGTTATTTTACAAAAATCATCAAATTACAACAAAGCAGGAGGGTACGCACTATATCCTCCGATCAGCTGTGAACAGAATAGCTTTGGAGATGGAAAAGAAAAAGTGACGTGAAGGCCAATTATGGTTACCCATAGTTGGAATTTGTCATTGCATTTAACCCATCCATTTAGGAGCAGTGAGTAGTGAACACACACACACACACACACACACGCTGCAAACCGTGAAAAAGACAACACTAAGGGAGCGCTGTAATATAGCCACATATTTATAATAAAATAAATTTGAACCATGCCTACTGTTAGTTTTTTTTTTTTTTTTTTATAACCTGTAATGATAAATACATTATACAAATATTTTTTGTGCCTTTCCTCACTGCACCGTCCATGTTTCCTCTCCATCTCTGTTGGTGCTGACATTGTTTGTGAAAATGTAACGTTACATGCCTCTATTTATGTCTACTTCATTACATGAATTTACAATGTCACATGCCTGCATGTTGAATGATATGTTTCTCCAATGAGGGGGAGAAGGAGGTGGGATGTGGGAGGACGAATTACAGGCTTGTATTATTGCACTGATTGGCTATTAGGCTAGCTGTGACTAGACAGTGTCAATCAATGTACTGGAGAAAACGGCGACCATAAATGTAAAGAAACAAAGTTGCTTATCATATTTTCCTAACAAGCAACCACATTTTTTTTAAATAAGCCCAAAAAACCGCAACCCGCGACCCGTGATTTTTTTAATGCGACTTGCCAAAAAAAGAAGCCCAAAGTCGCGTACTATAAGCGGACTTGGCAACTATGGTCACTATATTATCACGTCCCGCCTCTTTGCCCATTTTCAGTTATGACGCACAGCTAAGATGGCAGCGGTCTCATTTTCGCTTCAAAAATGCTCTTCAGAAATCTACGGGTGACGTCACGGACACTACGTCCATATTTTTTTTACAGTCTATGGGACCATTGCGCACTCGTGCACGCGGAAAGTATAACACCAGCTTTAAGGCGTCTACATCACTTCTACGCCTACAGGTAGAAATGATTGTAAATTCCCCATATGGTCCACCATGCTGGTTTGTTTACATCTAGCTACCACAATTCCTTGCGCTCAGGCAGTTTGGCGTGACTTACGGGCTCAAAAACCTGCCTTGAACGCAGCATTAATCACTTGAGCCAACTCACTACACATAAGGACGAGCGATAGATGTTTTTAAAAATACAAACCATTATTTTATTATATTTCAGTATAAACATACATCGCTAGACAGGTAATGAACATAATCTAGCTAACATTTTTAATTTATTTACGGCCGAAATGTTGCACGTATATGTAACAAGCAAAGAATTTATCATAATAAACTCAAATAACATTACAAGTAATGTCAGAAAGATATCAGCTCTGCTGTTGTTCATAATACCAGTAGTGATGTTGTACAATGAGGATGTTGTCACGTTGCCGGAAATAGAGTCATAAGTGTCCCAATGTGTAGTGAATCAGCATCCTTTACTGTCCTTACCAGTGTCCGAATTCGTGTACACGATATACTGATTCACGAGCTCGGGAGCTGATTGAGACACACCCCATGTTTTTTACTGTTCAAGCCTATCTACTGCGCATGTGTAGAACACGTCCGCCGATCCGATCCCGATAAGTAGTCCACGTCCGTGCTGTCCGTGTACGAACTGGAGTATAATCGAGGCTTAAAGCCCAAAGTATAGTTTACTTTTTATGCGTAGGCAAGTACAGTGTGCGAAGAGTATAGATCATCAGAAGAGTAAACATGTACAATACGCACACCGTCGAATTTTTGTAACCGCACGTACTTGTACACACAGGTCGCACATGCGCATTTAATTTTTTAGCAGTAATTAGTTGATCCACAAGGTGGCAACCGTGCCCTGGGGGCGTCGATTCACAAGGTAGTCGAAGAAAACCTGCATAAACAGAACAGACCGGAACACATGCAAGCTACAGCGACAATGGAGGCCTACATAGACGAGAGATTGTGTTAAGAGGTTAGAAAGTACCCTCATTTGTACAACTCTAGCATGAAAGAATACAAAGATGTAACTTGTGGTGAGAGATTGCTCAAAACTGTGCATGCTTTGAATGTGTACGTGTCAAGTGAAGTATACTTTCCAAGGCTGTGTGTTCGACTGTGTGTGTACACTAGCGTACGCATATAAAAAACGAAGTACAACCTACCCAGGGCTTAAGTAGATCGTAGAACCATTGGCACCAGTAGTCTCTACGATCAGCTCACGATGCTTTTGAGAAACGCAGCCCAGTTCAGTATCACTTACAGCGTCATCAAGCTGCTTGTGGTGGAAACAACAGGTGCCTAGAAACTTTGAAATTTAGCCAAAATATCAGTGAAATTTAAATGAGCCTACTGAACAAGGAGGAACAAATGAGACTGAATGACAAGGCCATATATAGCCATTAGTGAAAGAAGGAGTTCAACTACTGAAAGGTAAGGGGCTATCCATTCATGTAGCCAGTATTATTGTCACAGTCTGAAAAAAGTGCTTCCCTTTCATGTAAACCCTCATGTGTTTGGAGATGCCCAGCTCTAAAGCAGGAATACACAACTTTTGCCCGGATTTTTGCCCCGATTTACAGTGTCTTAAGGAGTACATTTTGGGCACTCAGAGATGACAGATTTCGCAGGAAATCATGTATGATAGGCACAGGCTTTGAGAACACGTATTGTTTTCGTTTGTCGCTCTCGTACCACTGAGCCACATTTCTGTGTGAATTTGTCGTGTTAAGAATGACTTGATGGTCGTGTGTGATCGTTTAGTCGTTTAGTGTGTAATGCCCAGTTTTTCTTATGGAGGTTGGCAAACGATAGCATTAGGCCATCTTTTGGCCTTAACTTCTTCTTTACTTAGTGGAATATTCTTTTCTATATGTGATAATTTCAGCACCTGCTGTGCGATCAACTTCCTCATTTCCATCCACTCCCACTGCCTAATTTATTTACTCTATACTTAAAAGAATTTCACAACAGATGTCTTGTCTTGAGGATCTCCTGCTAATAAGGCTTGATAATGCAGAGAATGAATCTGAGCATATCATCGCATTCATTGGCAGATTGTCCTCCATCCACCTGATTTATAGCTAATAAAATTGCTGCCATCTCTGTTGAATAAATTCCTACTTGGTCAGATACTCTTTTACCAGTTTTAACTTGGAAATGTGGAACATATACAGCTGCTGAAGCTCGACCTGTTTCAAGGGATAGTTCACCCAAAAATGAAAATTCTGTCATCATTTACTCACCCTCAAAAAACATCTTGATTTCAGATTGTTGAAGAAAAATCATTTGGAAGAAGAAAAGCATGTTGCTTTATAATGGGGGTTTATAAGAAAAGATGAAGATGCAAGTTATTAGTACATCGCTTGGCTCTTCATTTGAACCAAACTGTTTGAAGTTTTCATTCACAGACTTTAATTCTTTCATATGGCTTTATAAAAAGTACTACTGCAGACTGATAACAAAGCTATGCAAGTTGTATACATCAGATAGAAAATACAATGTATAGTTTAAAAATAATGCTTGATAAATTAACCATTTATTTGATCTAACTACATAAAGATTTAATCATTTTATGATCTGGTTACAGAAAATGACTTTAAGATAAATGCAAAACTTTCTTAAAAAACTAGAAGTTACATATGGTCAATCACATTTATTCTTCATTTTCAGTGACCTTATTTTTGCTTTTCAATCAACAGAAATGATTATATATTAGATATTACATGACAGAAATTCAATTTGTTTTATTATGATTAGGTTCATTAGAAAAGGAATAGACATAATCAGTCAAGGATTTTAAAATATATTTGTTTAGATTTTCTGATAGGACAAATAGGCTGATTTTGTTGTCTTTTTCATACTGATCATGGAACATTAGAAAGAGAAGATGCTTGTTCAGAGATCTGAACGCTCTGTATCTACATCCCTGTACAGTCCACCCGGCAGGAAGCCAGTTTACTCGGTGGTGACACACACAGGCTGGGAGTAGGCGCTCTGGATGCTGTCGTGTTTGGCAGACACGATGACGCAGTAACGTGTGGCAGGTTTTAGGTCAGTAACTGTGGCGATCTCGGTCTTGTACACGGACAGAACCTCCTCCGCAGGCAGAGACGGGGTGTCCTCAGTTAGGATCAGAGTGTAGGAATCCGCGCCTGTCACCCGAGACCACTCGACCTGCAGTGACTGTCCTGTCACACGAGCAACCTTCACCTCAGGGACGGACAGCTGCTCTGCAGAGGCAACAGTGTTTGATTTAAGATTTGACTTCAGTTTGTATATAATACTATAAGAACTGTCCGGAGAATGTTTCACCATGACTATATATACTGTATATGTATCATAGCTGTATTTATTATGATAATTTAAAAAAACGAAAACATTGTATTACAGTATTTTATAAAGGGAATCTAATGAGAAAACACAAACATACAGACTTATTTCAGTTATGAGAATTTTCAGAGGAAACATGCTTAATTGTCATGAAAATATGCAAAAATATTATTAATGGTTGTAAAATACATTTTCTTTATGCAAAATATAATTTATTTATTTTTTGCCCTGAATGTGTTTTTGTGAAAGCCACCCACCTTTAGCATCATGAAAATCAATTCTCATCCTCAAAGAATGTTTAAAGTCTTGTATATCTGTATATATTTGGTTACACTTTATTTTGAGTAATATTAATTAACAACATGCAGGAATAGGGTTTCGTTTAGGGTTAGTTTCATGGAATTATGTGTAATTTACTGTTATTACTATGTACATGTAAAATGTACTACAAAGTAGCCTACATGTAGCATGGACACTGTAAAATAAAGTGTTACCATATATTTGTATATAATTATTTGTATATATTGCTGTGCTCTTAAATACTGAGCAGTGAATGTGTCTGTAGATCATCTCACCAGGAGTCAGTGCTGCATTCATCTCTGCATATCTCAGATTTCTCTTCCGACGGTTTTGGCCTGTGAAAGATTTGAGTTAATATTGTTTCATTTTGCACATGCAAGATTAAATAAAGATGTACCTGCCAAATATGCACTTACTTAAAGTAATACATATGGTTAAAATAATAGTTAAGATCAAGTTTCACAAAAATAGTTTAAATTTTTCTCTCGGTTCATTAAAATAATTATACCATGGTCTGTCTGAATACTCGATTCTGATTGGCTGGAAGGTGTGCAATTAAAGCATATATAAAACGGTTAGTTCCAGTCCTTGATTCTGGTTGGTCAGTAGCTGTGTTTTATCCATGATAAATTATTTTGACCGCTTCACCCAAAGGTTCTATGTATCACTACACAACACCCTTAGCAACGTAAACATATGTCTGTTCTCATTGATATTGTTCATTGAATCTCACTGTATTATGTATTGTGTGAGAGAGATCGAGTGCATTTAAGCATTTTCCATCAGGTCAGTCCTAGTGTTAGTCAAAGCTCTTTTCAGTTGTGTCTTGCTCACAACAAGTTTCAGTTCTTTCAATATAAAAGTCTTCGCTACAGACTGACTCACAGTCTTTGCCGCCATCTAATGGCATAATAATGTAACTTCTGTTGCCGTTCATGGTCAGGGACTACTTTTTCCAGCGAAAGGAAGGCTTTTAGTGATTTACTTCATGAAAGTTGCATTGATACATATTTTTGGCTTTAATATTGTTAATCTTTAGTATTGTGTGGTAACCGTTTTATAAAAGCAATAAGGTACTCGAGGCTAGTGCTGTATTGTGAATAAGTCACAGCTGAAGGGGTTGCAGACACAGAGAAACTGCTAGCAACGCTGCCTCGCGACTTTTATTCATAAAATAACTTCGCTACATTATATTTCTCAGCAACAATCGCTGGTTTTGAAGTAATTAAACGCACAGCTTCGTTCTTAACATAGAGAGATACTGAACAGACCCAGATAACTGTGCAGTAATTCATACACGCATCTCTCTCTCTCGATAATGAATTCAAATAAATGCTATAATTCATTAATTCATTCCAATAAATGTTTAAACTTATGCACTACTTTATCTCTGTGGGCAGAATGCTTGATCTAACGAGTCATAACTGACGAAAATAACCGCCATTTTTAACCTTCCTGTCACATTTTGCGCTGCAAACATTAGCGGCTTTAAGTTGTCAATGCTGGCAAATGACCAGGGCCGCATTAAGACTATAAGGGGCCCCTGGGCTTTAACGTTACCTCTTGAGTGGGCCCTTCATACACCAGAACTATTACCTACATTCACTCAATCTTCTTAACCCTCTGGCCCTCTTCGTTTAGGAGTCACACTTGCCTTCTTTACGGTCAAAAGTGACCGAAGCCTTTAAAAGTAACTTTTTTGTTTTTCAGGAAAACCAATGTAATATATTTTTGTTCAATAATATTTTTTGATTATTATATAAAATTTTGAGGGTATTTTATGATACTATGCAATATTTATACAATTGTTATTAGCTATTTTTCCCCATTGAAAATAATACACAATTTTTTCCTAATATATATTTAAATTATTTTTCAATTAAAGCAGTATTCCATGTTAAAATAGAGACAAGGCATTTAAAATCTATTTTTTTGAAGGTAGATTAGTGCCATTTGGTGGGAGTAAAAAAAGAAAAACTTATGCAATGCCATGGTGTCACTACTAGATTCCTATATAGTTCTATATAAAGTGGCTTATAAATTCTCTAGTGGTTTTTAGACACAAATATTTACTTTTTATTAAGTTTTGGATTTGGATTTATACTTAGACATTCTCAAAGACTACTTTTTGTCAAGGTTTAGATTTTTTAGGTTTGAAATGTTGATTTGAAGTGTCGGTTTTTGCATTAATTTTACTACAGTCAAACCTGAACACAGAGGAGGGCATTTTGTCACACATAACAAAACTCAATGAAAATGTGTGTGGGGGGAGAAAGGAGGGGGGTTGGGTGGGTCTTCAAAAAGAACTTCAAACTCATCAACGCCACTTCTTTTTTTGTTCTTTATTGAAGCGAACTTTTGCCTGTTTGGTTTAAATTGAACTGTTTTGGGCTGCTGTTTTAAACTGAAAGCAACGCGTCCGGTGTGCGCTATCTGTGAGTTGCTTGCTGCTAGACGCGGCACGTCTTGACTAGGTCTTGACGCACTTAACGCACAGGACTTGAAACACTCGCACAAGTATTCAAAGCAAAACTATGTTAAAGGGACAGTCAACACATTATTAAATGTGGTTATATTTTTTCTGGCATCACCGGGGCCCTCCCTCAGCCCGGGGCCCTGGGCTTAAGCCCAGGTAAGCCCTTACATTAATGCGGCCCAGCAAATGACCATGGTATAACCAGGATAATTCACAGCTAGCTGTGCAATAAACCATTTGAATGGTACTCGCGAGGCTGTGGATTATATCTTACATAATTAAATATATTGTCAATACATCTTCAAGCTACATTATGTAACACTATTAGGTGTTTCTTGTATAAAATTAACCAAATTTAATTACTGAGTGAGTACATAAAAATCAGAATCATCCAAAATCAGTGCAAAAAATATGTCTGGGCTTAGTTATGAACCACATGTTCTAATTTCTTCTTACCAGTAAGGACTTTAGAGGCAAGACTCTCTCCTGCACTGTTCCAGGCCGTCACAGCAACATCAGAGGCCAGCAGGCCAGAGACCTGACAGCTGAGGTCTGAGGTGAGACAGACGGGCACCTGACCGTCAAAGCGCAACTGGTAAACTTTGTATCCTGTGCTCAGAACTGACGAGCTCCAGGACACTGTGGCGGAGGAATGATTACCCATGAAGGTGACGTCAGTCGGCGGACAGGGTACTGAAGGTGAAAATAGTAATAGATCAAGTCAGAGAATATCATACTGACATAATATCATTCTTTTGAAATCAGTCTGCCATAGACTATTTAAACTTTTTTTAACAAAGGTAAACTTGTGGTCTGGTACCTGTGACACCAGTAACAGTCTGAGATGGTCTGCTGGTCCCAGCTGAGTTTTGTGCAAGGACTGTCACATTGTAAGAGGTGCTACAGGGCACAGGGAATTCAAAGTAGTTGCCGTTTGTCCAATAGGACGACACGTCCATATTGGACTGTGGGTTGTCTTGGATATGGCCGGTCACCTGCACCAGGTACGTGACATTAGGACAGTCCACAGAATTCCAGGAGACCCAAATTAGAGTGGCATCGCCCATCAGGTGGGTTCTCACCCTCACGTTGCCCGGAGGACATGGGACTACAGGGGAGTTAAACAGAGGGTTAATTAACAACAGGGTTGTTATTGATGACTAAAAGTAAAACTATCAAAGTAAAATAAAGCTGCAATATAAATATTAAAGGAAAAACTAACATTAAGGGCTTTTCACACTGTGCTTATCCCCGGATTATCATTGTTCTGAACACCACTTTTAACCCCGGATAAAGGAATGTTTCACATTTGTAATTTAGAAGCGGGGTTAGCACCGCTTTTTACTCAGGGTTATGAAACCCCATTGTGGTGCCAGACTTGTACAGTGTGAAATGATGCAGTGTCATACGTCACGGAAACTGCGCATTGTAAACAGTAAATTCAGCGTTTGTGAGGAAAAATGTCAAATGCTGACAAAAAACACAATTTGAGTGAAAGAGACCGTTTCATTCTTACCCTTTATAGTCCGAAATGTTCATTCAGTATAAACTCGATAGTACGAGGATAGGCTACGCAATGCTAGAGCTATGTAAACAGGTCACGTGCTGCGTTTATCCAATCAATGACACTGACACCGCAAATATGCAAATAAGAACGTTAACCCAGGGTTTAGGGATGTACAATGTGGAACATCAGTTTATAAATACCCAGGATTAATTGTAACCCCGGGTAAATTATGAGCAATGTGAAACGTGAAGCAAGATAACCCAGGATTCCGTTTACCTGGGGTTTAAAATGACGCAGGGTTAACTATTTAAAGCTGCAGTCCGTAACTTTTTTTTGGTTAAAAATAATCCAAAATCAATTTTTGAGCAAGTCCATAACCAGCCAGTGTTCAAAGCTATCCCCTTACCTTAGCCCGATTCACAACGGTAAGCTTGTAATAATGTTTCCTAATTCGGATGGTACTGGTGGGTTTCCGCAGGAAATTCGAGCATGCAGTTGTTCCTCTTTGTGTCATTACGTCACATCTGTTTCCATAAAGCATGAGTCCCTGCTAGTAGGCATGTATATGGCATGTGAGGATGCTACAGGCGGCGGATCATTTATAGCCTTTTCAGCAGCTGCAATAATTAAAATGATCATTTTGATGGTGAATTGTAATCCAGAAAGGGCCAAATGACAATCATCAGTAACAACTGGAGATTCACCCGTAGTCAGAATCAAAAGACTTCGGACTGCGGTCGGAGTGGCTACAGAATTGAAATCTACAGGTAACGCTAATACACACTAAATACACAGTCATGCAATGCTGATGTTGTTAACATTAACAATTTGAGAACAAAGTATAACAATAATAATAATTTACATAGTTTGACATGATCCGAGCTAAGCGATCATTAGATTTAATCGCCATTGGCAGCCGCGCTATCTATTGTAATGCTTTTTTCTGTTGGTCAGGACAAAAGTGGCAGACATGTTACTTAGCTACTTGTTCAGATGACATTTTCCAGTGAAAATTCTTATTTTGGTCATACTTCCAAGACGTAGAATCTGTGATTCTGAAGCACAGTATCCACACCGATGTGGTGACTGACAGCAAACATTAGATTCATCCGCGCTGAGGAGCTGTGCCGATACACAACCCGCGTAAAGATGATAGTTCGGCAAATAACTGCAATTGCAGGTTTCAAACAGAGATGGCAACAAAGAGGCAAAACTTAAGGACTGCAGCTTTAAAGTGTGAAAAGCTCTTTAGAAATGTTGCAAGTTTAACTTTTAAGTACTAAAATGACAAACTGAAATAAAAATAAAGCGAAATAGAAATATTTTTTAAAAACCTAATGATGATGACAAAAGTACATAACAAAATGATATATAAATTGTACATACAGATTACACTAATTAATCGCTACTTTAGAGCTGCATGATTAGTTGTTCAAAGATTGCGATCTTGATTCAAACACCCACGTGATCTCATTTCTAAACTACAATGATTCGTCTGTGTGTATTAAACCTTTGGTGAAATCACAGCGGATCATTCAGATCTGTGTTGGCGCTGCCGCTGATCCAGTAGAGCCGTTGTCATGTATGAAACAGCTTCACAAACAGTCTTCAACCTCACAGTATCATTATTTCTGTCTTACAATAATTCAGATTATCACAGAAGGACCGGGATAAAGGTTTATAGTTTGGATATAAACACTGATGTCTACAGAAGCGATCAAAATACTGTAAATTACCTGTCATAAGTAACATGTTCACTTCAAATAACTATTGTATCAATTACATCATTACACCAGCAGGTGATGACAAGTAACTGGGAAAAAATGTATTTTAAATTTTTTTTTAAATAGACTGCAGCAATTAACACTTCGTCAGAACCTCTAGTAAATTGCATGTTATTTTGTTTAGTTGTCTTCAGAATCATCTCTCTTCAAAACTAAAAAATCGTGATTCTCAATTTTTCCAGAATCGTGCAGCTCTACGCTACTTGGAAATATGTGAATCATAAAAAACACTCAAAATTAAAACATGCAAATGTAATATGGGAAAGAAATTGTGCTTGACTGAAAATATCTTGAAAATAATGCTACAAGAACACAAGGAAATGTCATTTTCTTTATGCAAAATATAATTTCTTGTAGTAATGTAAATATCATATTAAAACAGATATAAAATTTTATGTTGTATATTGTATATTCTTCAGATAAATAGATCATGTAACATTCTCAGACATGTGTGGTTGTATACCTGCTCCCCTCTGGACCGGCACAGTGAGGGAGCTGTTACAGGTTCCATCTGAAGCCTGCGCAGTGAAGTTGTACAGTGTCCCACACGTCAGCCCACGGAGGCTACATGAAGTGCTCGTGGTGTCGCAGTGAAGCGTGTGTCCATCCACGGTTTGGGCCCATGTGAAGTACTGCAGCGAGCCTTGGCTCTCCACCCAGGAGAGTGTAGCAGTCCTGGTGTCACACTGCACCGCTACACTCATGTTTTGTGGCGCACAGGGCACTACGTAGAGCAGAAGGAATACAGTGTGTCACAGATTTCATGCCAAAATTTAATGCTTTTCATTTAAAGCCAACGTGTGGTCTCACCAGTATGGAAGGTGACCTGCTGACTGGCCAAGCTGGTGCAGTTTCCAGCCGAAGCAGTTATGCTAACGTCGTAAATCTGTCCACAGTGCAAGTGAAGCAGGGTGCAGTTGTTCGTGATGCTTCTGCAGGTTCGTACATCTCCATCTCTGCCGCTGGCCGTGAGCGAGTACGACTCGGCAAACAGAGAGGGTGACCATGATGCCATCATGCCGTTTGAGTCACACACTGGATTCACTGTGACATTCTGAGGAGCACAAGGTGCTGTAAGAGAATTAAATGGTGGATGTGAGTTATGCATATTTTGTGTGGCTCTCAAATCTCACACATATGCAATGCATCTTCATGTGTACCTGTGTGCATCTTAAGAGGAGGACTCCGCAAGCTGCTGCATTTGTCGGAGGACACAGAGATCATAATTGTGTACTGCATTCCACACTTCGCTCCAGTAATGTCACAGGACGTGCTTGTGCTGTTGCACATCAAAGTGCTTTGGTCATGACCTTCAGCTGTGGCCACATAGAAGGAGGATCCTTCATTCAGCTGCCAGGCAACTGTTATATGGCTGCTGTAACAGTCCGTGTGTGCAGTGATGGAGGTGAGGCTGCATGGAGCTGCAGACAGAAATGACAGAGATCGGTGACTGACAGACATGGACAGTTGGTGGATGCAGCTTAAAAGCTCTGGGAGTTACAGTCTGTATTTTTAAATGGAAGGTTAGGTTGTTTGAGTGTGTTTGCACCTGTCTGTATCTGGAAGGAGTTGCTGGGTCTGCTGTGGCAGAATGAGTTCACAGCAGTGATGTGGAAGGTGTACGTGGCTCCACACAGCAGGTCGGGAACATTGCAGTGCAGATCTGTAGCTGAGCAGCTGGAGTTAGCTCCGCCTCCTTCCACTGCCAGCACAGAGTATGACTCTGCACCCATCGCTTGTAACCATGTCACCCAGGCTGAGTTGGTAGCGCATTGCAGGTTTCCTGCCTCTCCTTGTGGAACACAAGGAGCTAAAACATGCAAATGCAATCTGTTAGCTTGCTAGGATCAATAGGCATTTCCACAAAGACATCCTTTCCAGTAATAAAAAAAAACCCCAGCATTTTTCTGTAGCTTCTGTGACAATACACTACATAGGGTACAATGCATACAAAGCCTCTAAAGGGACATGGTGATGGGAAAAAATGCAAAAAAGCATATTAGTGCCTGACAAAAAAATTAAGCTTTGAACATATTAATGATTTACCTCATCCACCTGTGACCCACTTGCAATTAATTCAGAAGGTAATTTTTTATTACTTGGCCCTCCCATCTGGCAGACTGTCCGTGGATCAGTGTTAATTTTGACAGCAAGTTTTCATTTAGTTTTAGTCATATTTTAGTCATCTGAATTTTTCTGGTTTTAGTCTAGTTTTAGTCAACTAAATGATTTTATCTTTATTTATTTTAAAATTAAATAAAGAAACAAGAACATGGTCTTTTCAATTAATGATATTGCATTATAACAACTTGTATACAACATTCTTCATTCTTTCAAGCAGACATATTTATTTGTATAAATTATAGAGTAATTCTTATTCAGTCAAAAGCAGTGGGTGATTTTCTTTTTTTCTTTTGTTGTTTGCTTAACATTAATTACGGACAGCAGCAGGTTTATTAGACTGCACAGATCCAATACACTGATACACATCCTATATTCTCCGAACTGTTTACGTTCACTTAAAAGGTTAGTTCACCCCAAAAAGAAAATTCTGTCATTATTTAACCTGTAAGACTTTTGTTCATCTTCGGAACACAAATAAAGATCTATTTGATGAAATCTGAGAGATGTCTGACGGAAAACAAATCCATATGAATCGAGCGGTTAAGTCCAAACGTTCTGAAGAGACTTGATCGCTTTTATGATGAACAGATTTAATTTAGACTTTTACTCACATGTAAACATTGTGAATGACATGAGGGTGAGTAATTAATGGCAGAATTTTCATTATGGGGTGAACTAACCCTGGATATTTTGATAACGTTAATGCTATTATGTTACGTGTCTTTGTGTGTTCAAGTGCGAAAAGACGCGAAAAAGAGCTCAATTCAGTACTTGTGCGCTGTCTGAGTGGCGGCTTTCTGTGTGCGCACAGAAAACCAGACTGAATTGAGCTGTCTTTTGTGTCGTCACTCGTCACGCTTTTTCAGATTTATTCATATGTCTGCTCTGCTCTTTCTCCCAGATGTTTACATTTTTTAATGTTTTATGAGACATGCAGCAAGTGTATGCCAACTTATGACCCGCCGGGTAGATCAGCACCTTACAATTCAGATGTGCACATCTACCACGCAAGACATCATTCTGACTGGATCTCTTCCCAAATCGTCCCTCCCTATCCTATTCGTTGACGAAAATGTCAATAGATTTTTCTCATCGTTTTTGTCATTCAAAGCTGGGTTTTATTTAGTTATCGTCTCTTTTCTTCATCAGTGAAACAATATTGTTGACCAAAAAATATTCGTCAATGAAATTAACACTGCCGTGGATATAACAGTGATCTGCGCATCACTAATATCTGCACCTTGTATCTTTGGTTTATTGGTAATTTTGTGTTGTTGTGAAAGTTACCTGAGGCAACATTGACAGCCGTGCTTGGCTGGCTCTCACAGCCACCCCTGACAGACGTCACAGTGATAGAATATGACTGTCCGCATGGCAAGCCAGTGATTGAACAGCTGGTGCTAGTGGAATCACATGACAGCAAAGCTCCTCCACTGGTCGCTGCTCTCACATGGAAAGATTCTGCATCTGGATTGACTTCCCATGTGACAGTCATAAAGCCAGCAGAGCAGTTCACCTGCACATCTACGGCTTGAGGAGAACAGGGCGCTAAAAAAGAAAGACACCTTTCATACACCTGTCCTTAGTGGTGGCTACCAGGATGTTTCTATGCATTGCTAAGTGGAGGTTACCGTGTTGTTATGGGGTTGCTAAGATGTTCTGAAGTGGCTGCTTTGAAAGTGCCACAGTGTTTACACTAGGGGTTTCCAACCCTGCACCTGGAGAGTGACCTTCCTGCAGAATTCAGTTCTAACCCTTCTCTAACACACCTGCCTGTAATTGTCAAGTAACCCTGATCACATTTATTAGCTGGTTCAGGTGTTTGATTGGGGTTGGAGATGAACTCTGCAGAATAGTAGCCCTCCAGCAGCAGGTCTGGAGACCCCTGGTTTACAATCTTCAAAAAGCTACAATGGCTTACTTAAAAACACATCATCTTTAACATAAAGTGTGCATTTTGACAGCCTGAGAGTGCCACTCACCAGTATGCACTTGTGTGAACAAACTCTCTTCGCTGCTGCATGAATGGTCCATGGACAGCACAGACACATTGTATGTCCGTCCGCAGAGCAGATGCTCCAGGTTACAGTGAGTCATGCTGCTACTGCAGTTGGCCGTATGGGTGCCATCCACAGTGATGCCCTCAGCCTGGTAGAACAGCGCCCCACTGGCACTTTGCCACGTCACAGCCGCAGAGTTTGACAGGCAAACGAGAGATGCTTGCACGTTGGTAGGTGTACATGGAACTGAGGAAGTGGAGGAAGATGAGGCATTAATATCCATAAGCATGGTGAAGATCAAAGACAGACGTTTACATCAGAAAAGCTACTGTCTGTAGATCTGATAGTGGCACAGTGCTGCCGTTGAACAGCAGTGCAGGAAACACTGTCATATTCAGTAGTGTTATTATGGGGAAATTCCTGACCTGACTGCAATGTTGAAAAGGCATTTTGGCTGTCGCAGTGGCTGTCCTGGGCAGTGATTGTGAGGTTGTAGGCTTGACCACAATGCAGGCTGTCTAATTTGCAGCTGGAGGTGGGACTGCTACATTGTGTTTGGTGCCCATCTGGACTGGATGCATAGACCAGGTAGGAGGCAACGTCCTCTCCTTGTTCCCATGACACTACACCTGTGTGGCTGCCACACTCCATTTGAGTGATGATTCCCTGTGGCTCACATGGAACTGTTCGGTTGCAAACAAGATGATCATAAATATAATGATTGGAATCAACAAGAAAATTAGTTCAAGTAAATATCTGTGAATTATGTGTGTACAGTCATCCTACCTGTGTCCAGCTCTATGCTTAGACTCTGTGCACTGGTACACGTGTGGTCGGAGGCAGTCACGCTGATGCTGTATGTGAGTCCACACAGTAGATCAGTGAACTCACATGTGGTGCTGGTGCTGTTGCATGATGACGCAAAGCCCCCGCTGCCCTGAGCGACTGCAGTGTACGAGAAAGCTCCTTGGCTAGGCTGCCAGGACACATCAACCACACCAGATTCACAGCTCAGGTTTGCCTGGATCTGGTTGGGAACACATGGCACTGGGGACAAAATGGGAATTGATATTTGGCACTGGAATTGCGGTGGAAGATGCTGTCACTTTCATAAGGAAAAAGTTCAACTGCATTGTATTGTGCTTTATTAGAGGTCACCTACCTGAATGCAGTGTTGTGATCGAACTCCTTGACACATTACATTGGTGGCCAATGGCAAGCACACTGATGTTGTAAATGGAACCGCATACAAGGTTGGGCACAACACAGGAATTATTTGTGGTGTCACATCCTGTCATCTGGCCACCTGTGCTAATGGCATGAACCTCATATGATTCTGCCCCCGTACCAGGATTCCACTGCACATGGGCAGAGTTTGAAGAGCAGAGCAAATTTGACTCCACTTGCTGAGGTGGACAGGGTACTGTTCATATGAGAAAATAATGAAATAAAGTTTGGTGTCCTGTTAATTATACTAGTAGTCAATCATATGGACATCTCTAAAAACAAATTATTACTACATTGATACATATAGGTGTTGCATTTTAATTAATTCCTCGTTTCGTACCAGATGCAACTTCCAGGGCTGTGCCAGGTTGGCTGTGGCAATGTCCATCATGTGATACCATGGTAACATTGTATGTTTTTCCACAAGCTAGTCCCCTCAGTTCACAGTTAGTGGAGTTGCTGGAGCAGGTGGAGATAAGACCCCCTGGTGTCCGGGCATCAGCAGTGTAGGAAATAGAGCCATCGGTGGGAGTCCACTGCAGCAGTATGGAGTCAGTGTAGCAATCCAGGTGTGTAGCAGTAACTTCTGGGGCACAGGGAACTACAGGAAACAAAAATATCATCTGTTATACAAAAAACAACTATATAAGACAAAAATAATATAATATATAAAAATCAAAAGACAGAACGGATTTCTTTGATCTAGAACAGTGGTCTCCAAACTTGGCCACTGTCCTTCAATGTTTAGCTCCAACCCCAGTTAAACACACCTGAACCAGCTAATTAAGGTCTAACTAGGCATACTAGAAACTTCCAGGCAGGTGTGTTGAGGCAAGTTGGAACTGAACTCTGCAGAACTGTGGCCCTCCAGGACAGAGTTCGGAGACCCCTGATCTAGAACAAGAAAACCAAAACTAGATAGACATAACTGTACCTGTGCGGAAGTGTTCTGACTGACTGGGCAAACTTGAGCATTCATCTCCAACAGCAATCACCTGAATAGTGTAATCATCTCCACAGATGAGATCACTAAGTCTGCAATGTGTAGCAGGCCCAGCGCTATCACAGGATATGAAATTGAATGTACTGCTCCAGGCGTAAGCAGTGTAGTACAGCGCCCCCATGCTTGCGTTCCAAGACACATATGCCTCAGCAGAGGCACAGTCCAGCATCACAGACACATCTGTAGGAACACAGGGCACTGCAAAAGAGAGAGATACTCAGCTTCATTCACCAAAGACAGGAGCATGTGAAAAATCCAGCACAACTTTACTGAAAAAAAGCAAAAGCATATTAAGCTAAAAAATTTTATCCCAGGATCCAACCATAGTAACATTACCAGGTTCAAGTTCACAGAAATGCTCTGACAGTGTGCATGAACAAAATCATGCAATGCCAAAACAGGTACCAGAAAATTTTGATCTGGACTCTATGTGTGAAAGAGGCTTAGAGTACAATACAGGGCTTTTCATACTTGAAATAGTTAACCCTGGGTCATTCTAAACTCCTGGTAAACAGAATCCTGGGTTACCTTTATTCACGTTTCACACTGCTCATACTATACCTGGGGATAACAGTTAATCCTGGGTATTCATAAGCTACTGTTTCACACTGCACATTCCTAAACTCCAGGATAAATATTTCCATATTTGCAGTGTCAGTATTGCTGACCGGACAAACGCAGCACGTGATCTGTTTACATAAAGGCTCTAGCATTGCATATCCTCATATTACACATTGCTGACTGTAATATCAAGTTTTTTTCTGAGTTAACTTTTCAAACTATAAAGGTAAAAATGACAGTGTCTTCTTCATTCCAATTGTTGCGTTTTCCATAGCCTTTTGACATTTTTCCTATCATGCGAAGAAACAACTGTTTATACATCACGCTGTGAGAGCAGGGTTTCATAACCCCGGGTAAAAAGCAGTGTTAACTTCATAACTCTGGGTAAAAAGCGGCACCAACCCCCTTCTTAATTACAAGTGTGAAACGCTCCTTTACCCGGGGTTAAAAGCAGTATTTAGATTGACGATAACCTGGGGTTAAGCACAGTGCCAAAACTCTCCTTTACCCGGGGTTAAAAGCAGTGTTTAGATCGACGATAACCTGGGGTTAAGCACAGTGTGAAACGCTCCTTTACCCAGGGTTAAAAGCAGTGTTTAGAACGACGATAACCTGGGGTTAAGCGCATTGTGAAACGCTCCTTTACCCAGGGTTAAAAGCAGTGTTTAGAACAACGATAACCCAGGGTTAAGCGCAGTGTGAAAAGCCCTTACCTGTGTTGAGGTTTGTGTATTTGTGTCTAATATTTATGTTGTGGTAGGTCTATTTGTGTGCATTACCTGTGTTAATAGCACTCAGCTCACTGGGTGTTGAGTTACATTGGCGACTGGAGGCAATAACGCTAACGTTGTATGTTTCGCCGCAGGACAGTTTGGGCATGCCACAGCTCGATGACCAGGACATGCATGTTCCCAGAGGCCCATCTGGGCCTTGCACTGTTGCTGTGTAGTATTCTGCACCATCAGCTGGCATCCAGGTTACTGTAGCAATGTTGGATATACAGTCCATAAAGCCAGTGATGGATGTGGGAGTGCATGGCTCTGCAAAAAGACAGAATGACACAATCCAAGTCATACAACAAGCGTGACATCATAATGCCAATAATCAAGACTGTTGTCCTTTCGAAAGAGTTGCATACTTCTTTTGGCACTGTGTATTTGGGTGTGTGTAAGAGGGTCCTAACCTGTCTGTAGTACTGAAGCATTGCTGGGGTGGCTCCTACATACATGTCCCACAACTTGCACAGTCATATAGTATGGCTGACCACAGTTGAACTCTGAGAACTGTGCACTTGTGTTATTGGTGGAGAGTTCCATCCGGTGACCACTGCTAGATTCTGCAGACACCAGGTACATCTGAGCATTTTCACTTGCTTCCCAGGTGAGGGAACCCACTCTCATGTCACAGTTGAAAGAGGACACCAGTTTCTGAGGGATGCATGGAGCTATACACAATACAGGCCATCTCGATTAGCCATTTCTAGAAATTTGTTTCATTTGTTGAAACATTGAAACACTGTCACTTCATATAATTATACCTTTATTTTTATAACTCACCCATGTTGATGATTGTTCTTTCACTTGGATTACTGCTGCAGATTTGTGCATTGGCAATGACCTGGACCACGTAGATTTCCCCACAATGCAGATCCTCCCAGATACAGAAAGTTCTGTTTGTTATGCAAATGTGCGAATGGCCATCCTGTCCTTCGGCAATGGCGGTGTAGATCTCTGCACCATCACTGCCAGCCCAGCTGACAGCGCCCAGGTTAACCTCACACTCTGCGAAGGTCTCAATGTGGTATGGCACACATGGGGCTATAGGAAAAAAGCAGTGTTTGATACACAACGCAAGGACACAGCTCAAATGTGGTATAAATGTCAGAAATCTTTTCTGTGGCAATTTTGTCACTTGTAAGTTCGGCCTTTTAGTACAGCCTTTATGAGTGTAGGGTCATACCAGTCGTAAAATGGGCAGGAGCGCTTGGTATGCTGTCACAGACATCATTTTCCCCTACTGTTGTGAAGGTATAAGTCTGTCCGCAGAGAAGCTCCGCTGGTAGCATAGATTCAGACGTCTGGAACGAGTTGGAATATCCTAGGTTGCTTGAGATAAGCACAGTGTAACTCAGTGCACCTCTGCTGTGATTCCAGTTCAAGAGAACTGTGTTGTTATCACATGATCCTGAAACTGTCATTTGGGTTGGCTGACAAGGTTCTGAAGAAACAGACAATGCAAAGGTTTCATTGTAATGTGTCATTAAATGAAAACACTAATAGATTATTTTTTTTTTCTCCCATTTTCCACTGCTTTGCCCCATTCCTCTCTTTCTTTTTGAAGACACACCTGACAATCAGTCAGCCAGATTTCAAACAAATCTGAAATTTATCATAGTGTGAATGACTTCATAGAGTTTTCTACAGTCTGGATCTTCTTGTAGCATGCTTGTCAAAGAAACAAGTTTCTGCAGTATGCTAGGCTGGAGTGCGGGAATAGGCAACGTCGCTCCTGGAGTGCTGCTGTCTTGCAGAGTTCAGCAATCTGACCACATTGTGTATCGCAACTGTTCAGATCCGATTTGTGTGTCCATACCGCTTTTTCGTTTTCCTGATTATCTGCATTGGTTTCTGTAGCAATGATGTTGCATTGGTAGGTATACACCAAAAACAACAACAACAACAAACTTGTCTTAGATCTAAACTCTGCAGGATAGTTAGCCTCTAGTGGCCTGTTAACAAACTCTGAATCTCAGATTAAAGTTTAAAGTTGACAAAACCAAAGAATTCCAATCAGGTTTAGATCAAGCTCAGCAGGCTCACATCGCTTGCTATGAACTTTCTCTGTCAACTTAGGGTTGGGTCAAATCACTTTAATTTGGTGTGAGAAATACAGGGGGAGGGGTTTTATTGCATCAGATATGTGTCACTTTGCTCACAACTGATTGGTCCAGTTTTAATGTGCAGTCTTTTACCCAGATAAAAACCTGCTCCAGGGCAGATTAGCAAGGGAAGAACAAAACACTAAATTTGGTTAAGGTATTGATCTGACAAAATTATTTGGCAAAAAAGGGCAAACTACAGCTACAGGTTTTATTTTACTCTAAAAAAAAAATGCATAGAAAAACAAAAAGCTCACAAGAAAGGGCACACAATTACTACAAAATAATTAATATTTCATTGGTTATCTCTTGTTTTTGCATGTTCATAATTTCTTTGTATGACAGCCTGCACAAAAATTATGTCCGCACAATTTGTCATGTTTCATTGTATTACAATTAATAACAATTGACCCAACTAGACGATGTGCAACAATTTTTTTTAGTACTATTTGAATAAAGGGTGAAGATATCAATTTTCCTTTGCCGGACATCAATTTGGCCACTTCTATATAACAAAAATGAAATTTGGAAGATAGAATGATCTACCTGTTTGAATGTATACAGTGCTGCTGACGTCACTGCGGCAATATGTACTGTAGGCCGTGACAGTGAAGGCGTACTCCACTCCACACTTCAACCCACTCGTTTCACAGCTGTCAGCTGTAGAGTTACAAACTGTAGCCACTTCTCCTGTGCTGAGGGTGGCACTAACAAGGTAGTATAGCACATCGTCCCTTTGCTCCCAGGTCAGTACAGCTGTTGTAGACTGGCACTGAAAGTCTGCGTTCACATGCAAAGGAGCACAGGGGCCTAGAGTACAAAGGACAAAATAGGTCAATTTGATAGTCCAGTTATCAGCTATATTCATTTTGTACTGTTACATTGTGAGAGTTTCATACTTTCCGCAAAAAAAAAAAAAAAAGGTGACTCACGTGTTTGGAAGGTCACTCCCGTCTCCTCTGTAACCTGACATCCATCATTGATTGCTGTGAGCCTGACCGTGTAAGTCTGTCCGCAGGCAAGCTCACTGATATTACAGTAATTCTCTTGAGAGTTGCAGGTGGCGATGTAGCCGTTGTTACTGATAGCAGTGAGCTCATAGGACTCGGCTCCGCCACTCCAGGCCCAGCTGAACAATGCCATTTCATCTTCACAGACCATGTTGACAGTGACTGAACTGGAAACTGGTAGACAGGGGGCTAGACACCAAGACACAGCGGCGAATCACAATTCTGCTATGGACACTTAAGGCTGGGCAGTATGCCATTATACCATTAGATATTTTAAAATGTATACTGTGTTATATATATCTCTGCAGCTGACAGTAGGCAGCACACTGCGCTCCAGTGATGGGCAATTTCGAAACACTGCTTCATGAAGTTTCGAAACCTTTATGAATCTTTTGTTTTGAATCATTGGCTCGGAGCTTGTATCAAACTGTCAAAGTCACATGATTTCAGTAAACAAGGCTTTGTTACATCATAACTGATTCAATATTTCAATGGATCGCCACTGGGGGGCGATGATCTCTATATACCCATGAATAATTTGAGATTCCCCCCCAGCGGCAAACCATTGAACAAGTGTCTATAGGTTTTACCTGATCTCTGATCAGTTTTATACATTTTAAGATGTTTTTTTATGAGACATTAGTATAATTAACAGGGATAATAGTAGTTAAAGGTCTCTTATTGGCCTGTTTAGCTGAGCCATCCATGCTACACACAAAACAAGCCCTGGAAATTGATAAAAGAATACATATTTTACAGACTCACTTGATATTTAATAATATTAGATGATTAATTAATAGCATTTGATATATTTTACTTTCAATAAAGTATTTGAGTCGAACACACCCATTGGCTGTTTTAGTCATGTGGTTCTCTGTTCTGTTTTGTCATTGGTTCATTGATTTCAGGTGTGCCTTAAGTCATTAGTCTTTGGTTATAGCCCTCATGTTCACATTGTTTGGTGTCTAGCTTTGTTTGTGTAACAGCTGTTGGTGAGTTTATATTTGTTCAAGTTCGTTTCATGGTTCTTGTCAAGTCTTTGTTTGTTTTGATCAAGTTTTGCATAGGCACCTATTGTAATCGTTCTTCTTCTTCTTCCGCTCTTGAGTCTATGGCAGCCCATAGAACCGCTTGTTGGAAAGCTATGAAATTTGGCACACAGATAGAGGACAATCTGAACTCGCCATAGCAAATTTGGAGTCTCTAACTCAATCCCTCTAGCACCACTAACTATCCAAATTTGCACTCATGCTTATGTTAATAACCTTAAGGGCTAGAAACAATTTTTCTTTCCCTTGACTCGAGGATTTGATTGCACGTCATGACATTTTTTCCACTATTTTGAATGATCCAAAAAACTTACTTTTTCTAACTTTTCCTAGGCTGTTGCTCCAATTTTCACAAAAATTAAAACAGATCATCTTCAGACCATGCCAAAGAAAGTTTCAAATAACATGCAAATTTGATGAAGAGCATGCCAAAATGGATGTGAGGCTATATCTCTGTAATGCTTTAGCATATTACCACCAAATTTGGTTTGTGATATGACACCCATGACCTGAGGCTACCTACATGGTTTTGGTGCAGTGCCACGTAGTGGTCAGGAATTATGAAAAATGGCAATTTTTGCTAATAACTTTTGAATAGTTCGGCAAAACTGGTCTCTTTAGATTTGGTGCAGCATTCGGTACTCAGCATCATTCATTTAGAATTTTGTCATAAAATGCTGTATTTTATGAATGCATTGGTGTATCATTACGAAACTCTGTATGTGTATTCGGCACTATGCCCTGAAGGTAGTCAAAAAGTTTCGGGGCAGCACCGCCTTGTGGTCAGAAGTTATAATGAAATTTCCAGATATGCTAATAACTTTTGATTAAATTAGCCTATTATAATGAAAGTGGGCTTAATAGATTCCTTTGGTCATGCTGAGAACATAGATACCAATGTTCAGCCGAACTTCCTGTCCACCATTTGATTTTATTTGAAAACCTACTTTTTCAAACTCCTCCTAGACATAGACCGTTGGTCTGATTTTCCCCAAAATTGAACCATATCATCCTCAGACCATGCCGAAAAAAGTTATGGATTTCGTGTTAATAGATGAAACTGTGTTCGTTTACTGCATCAACAAATTTGATGGCATGATGCCAAAATGACTCTGAGGCTGTATCTCTGTAATGCATTGGCATATTGACAACAAACTTTGCATGTTTCATTACACTGACGGCAGCACATTAATTTGGTCACAGCGCCACCTATTGGTTGAAAGTGATAAACCATTAAATCGATTTACTAATGATTGTATTTGATTTGATTAGATTTTTTTTTTTTGCCATTTTGCCTAAAATTATCTTAATGTGTCTTTAATTGCTCATTGTTGCAGTTGGTCTGATGATGGCATGACTTATCATGCCTTATTTGTGCTTGGCCCCTTAATTGCTGCTTGCAGCTATATTTTAATTTTATTTTTGAAAAACTATACCTCTTGCCATGGATATAGCCATGGAAGCTGGCATGGTGTTAAAAAGGAAAGAAAGATGCCCTAACCTGATGTGAGAAGAACGGTCTCGCTGTCCGTGCTGTTGTAAGTTCCTCCAATGGCGAGCACTTGAGTGCTATAAACAGTGCCACAGACCAACCCCCTCACACTGCAGCTGGAGCTTGTGGTGTAGCAAGACAGGCTTTGACCATTACGACCCTCCAGGAAAGCCACGTATGCCACCGCCCCCAAACTCTCTTCCCAGGACACAGTCCCTACATCACTTGAGCAGTTCAGATGGGTTTGCACGTTCTGGGGTGGGCAGGGTTCTGGTGAAGCACACACAGTTGTTGGACGCATGTACAGAAAGCACTAAAATCATTGGGATAATGGCAAATTAAATGCACCTGTGTTTAGAGTAGTTGATGCAGACACAGCAGTTCCTTGGCAGGCATTGTTATGTGCTGTCACAGTGATGTCATATGTCTGACTGCAGGACACATTGTAGAGGACACAGGAGGTGTCACTGGTGGAACAGGACAACACTGATCCCAGATCTGCGACAGCCTGCGCAGTGTATCTGGTAGCACCTCTGCTCCTGTCCCAGGACAGCTGGCCAATAGACGGGCTGTACTGCACTTCAACATGCTGAGGTACACAGGGACCTGAGTTCATAACGAAGAAAAAGAAATTCATTATAATAGTGCAAAATACAGTATTGCAGTGCAAAAGTCATCATAACAGTTCTGGCAATTGTGGGTGGTTGCCTGGATGTTAGATGTAGTTTCTGCTGGTATTGTGGGCAATTGCCAGGAAATTGTTAAACAGTTGTTGAGGTGTTCTGAGTAGGTTTTAAAATACTGCTGTGTTAGTAGTAGGGGTGGGAATCGCAGGGTACCTCACGATACGATACGATCACGATACGTGGCTCACGATAACAATATCGCGATACAGCAATTCTGCGATAATCAATATATTGCTAGACAATACTATAATGATACATCATGATATCTGTCTAACTATGAAAACAAAATGCCAGTGAAAAGGTTAAGTGCAGGTTTTCTCTCTTTATTAAAGTCCAAACTGTTATAAATCAGCACACAGTTTTTCAGTCTGTAAATTAAATTGAACATTTTAAGTAAATTTAACATTTTATGCTTATACTTGTTAAAAGCTTAAACTTTTCTTTGCGTGTAAACTGACACATTTAGTTAAAGGTGCAATATGTAAGATTTTTGCAGTAAAATATCCAAAAACCACTAGGCCAGTGTTATATATTTTGTTCACTTGAGTACTTACAATATCCCAAATGTTTCCAACTATTTGTAAATCGTGAGAAAATTGCAATTTTAACCAAGGCTCAGGGACGTGTGAGGAGTCGCCTGTCAATTGCATCATACCCTACGCACAGAGTAACATTATAACATCATTTTCAGGAACACTCAAATGTACATAATATGATTAAACAGAGCTGCGTTACCTCATACTCATGACTGGAAAAGCGGAAGCGGCGCCGGCGACTGTGACATAATAAAAGTTCCGCTGCTCGTGAGGCGTGTGTTGCGCAATCGCTCCAGCGCCTCATTCAGCTCCCACAACACTCGGTCCTGCTCTGCTTCATACTACAGTAACGTTAATAATCGCATCCATGAACATGATTTCTTCCTTGATTTCTATCCCTATTCTTTTGCACTGGCTGTGATGTGAAGACCACATGTCCCAAGATACTGCGCTCAAACTTGCCGTTATCAAGCTATGCCTTTGTTTTGAATAGGCCTCTAGCTACTTCTAGCTGACATAAATCTTACATATTGCACCTTTAACTGCTTATCGACTTGTTTTATATAAACCTGGTACATTTAAAAAATTACCAACCTCTTTTATTTAAACCTGAGAACATCTCAGTGTTTACCAGCTTCCTTAAAATAACCTTGGGAATAGTATTGTCAAAGGTAGCGACCTGTGTATTTTAAAATGTTAAAAATGTGATGATACCAGCATAGCCTAGCATTTTGAGCGCTGTTGAACGGATTCCTAAACACCTCTGATTGGCCCTTGTGTGTTCACGCGCTCAACATATATGTCTGTGATTGGCTACAAAGATCAACACTAAAACATATTGTAAATAGACATCTTTGTCATTCTTCACCGAGCGCTTACAGATTCACACGGGAGCGTTTGAAAGCAGGCATCTGTCAGCGGATCCCTAATATATCTGAGCGCCACCTTGAAGTAATCTATTTAGAACGCCTTATTTTATTAATTAAAATATTGATATTTGGCACCAGCGTATCGATTCTCGTATAGCACTGAGAAGGATGATGATATATCGCTGTATCAATATTTTGTCCCACTCCTAGTTCTGGGTGGTTGATAGAGTGTTGTGGATGGTTTCTAAGGCATTATTGGGTGTTTGTTAGGGTGATGTTTTGGGTAGTTGCCAATGTTGATATGTGGATGTAGATATGTGGTTGTTGAGGCCTTCTGAGTGTTTTTAGTGTGCTGCTGTGGGGTTGCTAGACTGTTCTGGGGGTTTGCTTAGAGTATTGCTTTGGTGTATTCTAGGAGGTGTTTTGAGTAGCTTTGCTCACCTGTCCTCAGGGGTCCACTCATGGTTGCAGCACTGCTGCAGGTTTGTCCTTCTGCTAACACCGTGATGTTGTAGGTCTCTCCACATGCCAGTCCTGTCAGCTCACAGTTGGTATTGTTGCTTTCACAGCTGAGTGCATGACCAGACTCATCCACTGCTGTGGTCACGTACTGCATTGCCCCAGTGCCTGGCTGCCATGACAAAGCAGCCGTACCAGATTGACAGTCCATTAGTGCCCGAATGCCACGAGGCATACAAGGAGCTGAAATACAGACAAATGACATGCTACATCAAAAACATAAAGGGTGCCAGCAGGGTCCAGATTAACTTTTTGAAAATGTCATTATCAGTGGCTCATAGTATGCCACATTGTATTTTGCATCGTTTATGCAAAAAAAAAATTAAATAAATAAATTGATACATTTAATAAATTTAATGGTACTTTTTCCAAAAAAATAAATGTTGTTATAAGAACAGTTCTAAAATGAGTTCTAAATTCTAAACTAATATAATTGACATACTTCAGTCCTGAATTATTTAGCAATTCAGAGAAATGTTACAAGCCTACAAAGTATTAACATGTCTTTTTGGAATGGGTCAGAAACTTTTAGGGAAATTTGACTGGTGTTTGTCTGTGTAAATCTGTACTCATTGCTTTTTTTTTTTTTTTTTTTACCTGTATCTACGTCAATGACGGCACTGGGCGAGCTGTCACAGTATCCGTCTGACGCTATCACACTGACATGGTAGGTCTGTCCGCAGGCGAGGCTGTTAACCGTACAGGTGGTGTCGTTCATGCTCTGACAGTTGGTGAGATGGCCATAACTGTCCTCAAGCATAGCCGTGTAAGAGTCTGCTCCTGCGCTCTCCTGCCAGAACACGGACAGGCCGTTCCCTTGGCAGATCACATCAGCGCTCACATTAACCGGCACACAGGGCACTGAACATAAGAGAAATGACTGTCAGTTAAATCGAGTGATTAGGAACAAGAAAAGTTCAGGTTTGCCTTGAGTCACTACGGCAGATGTTTCTGCACCATCCGGTTCATCAGCATTTACAATGCATATTGCAATAAAATCACACAAACCTGTCCTAATTGGAGCAGCTTGACTGGGTTGACTGGTGCAGATGCTGTCTTGCGCTATTACTGTGGCAGTGTATGGCACACCACACATCAGCATTGTAAGATCACATGACTGACCAAACCCTGAGCAGCTGTCGAAGTGAAGCCCGTCATCGCTGATGGCCCTGACCGTGTAGAACTCACCAGCTTCATTGCTCACCCATGACATGGTGGCAACGTTATCACTGCAGCTCGTACTGGACACCAGACTCTCCGGAATACAGGGAACTGTGGGTTGAAATACACGTTGATGACTGAAAGAGCATTCCTAGGATATATAAAAAGTTTCACAGAGAGGGTACAAAAAGGGTTTGAATCTCTTAAAAAAGAAGTCAAATTCCCCAAGTAAGTGGATGGAGGTGCCTAGCTTTGAGAAAATGATCTTATTTTATTTGTAGGGGTTAAAACGCGCAGATTTTCAAAGATAAGCATTCTGACCTAAAAGTGATCAGGCAGACTAAACTGTAAGTCGTAGACACTAGAAACTTTGAGGGATGGTAGTACCCACCATGTCTACAATGTCACTGAGGCTCGCCCCAGTTGGCCTGACAGTGGTGCTGCAGCGATCAGAAATACAAAATTACTCATACTAAAACATTCGAAAGTGGATGTTGTCACTTTTACTAAAACGGCTATCACTCTTGAACAGAATGAGATCATTGCACCAAACTCGGTACACCTATGTATGGGCTCATTCTGTGGTCGTGGGAAAAGGACCCGGTGACTGGCCACTTGGTGGCACTATAAAATGAAAAACAGCTATAGGCAACAGTCAGTCTGATTGACTTGAAAACTGGCTTGCACTGCCTCGGTCCAAGGTGCCGTGATTGTCTGAGAACATTGGCGAATTTAGAATATACCCAAAAGTCTATAAATCCTAAAGGAAAACACAAAAACTTCATGAAATTAAGTGAGCACATGCAACTTATTATTCTGAAGAAGCATGCAAATTTTAATTGAGATCAAACCATAGGTGGCGCTATAACTATTAAAAAACATATATTTCCTTAGTAAATTGTAAATGGTCTTTTCCATCTCTGATCTAGGTAGTTACAGGCTTGCGAAACATAACATAATACCTTTTTACGCATGTGCTTAAAGGGATAGTTCACACAAAAATGAAAATGATCCCATGATTTACTCACCCTCAAGCCATCCTAGGTGTATATGACTATCTTCTTTCAGACGAACACAATCCGAGATATATTTAAAAATATCCTTAGTCCTCCAAGGTTTATAATGGCTGTGAATGATTCTGAAATTCTGAAGACAGAAAAAATGAATCCATCCATAAAAAAATTAACCCATACGACTCCCGAAGGTTAATAAAGGCCTTATGAAGCGAAGGGATGCGTTTTTGTAAGAAAAATATCCATATTTAAAACTTTATAAATTCAAATGATGCAATGACGAACGCGGAGGTGCAGAGGAGTGAACAAAACAAAACACTAGTCAAAAAAAAAAAAACGTTTAAAGAGAAATGTCAGAGGATTTCGATATAAGAGAAGAGGAGCTTGAGTTTGTTGCCCAGCCGTATTTGTTTGAAACGCGAGAGGCGTCTAAGCTTATGATACTCCTACATCCTGCGTCATACATTGTGTCAGAGGATTATTCATTTGGCGCAAGTCGACTTCCACATTCTGTGTGTGGTCTTTCTCCGGAAGCTAGTTGTTTGAATATATAAAGTTTTAAATATGGATATTCTTCTTACAAAAACGCTTCAAAAGGTCTTTATTAACCCTCGGGAGTCGTATGGATTCATTTTTTTTTATGGATGGATTCATTTTTTCTGTCTTCAGAATTTAGCCTACCATTCACAACTGTTATAAACCTTGACGGACTAAGGATATTTTTAAATATATCTCGGATTGTGTTCGTCTGAAAGAAGATAGTCATATACACCTAGGATGGATTGAGGGTGAGTAAATCATGGAATAATTTTCATTTTTGGGTGAACTGTCCATTTAAAGGCCTTAAAGCAGTTGAACCCCGATAATTGCTGCTTGCAGCTATATTCTATTATTATTTTTTTTCCTCTTTAGTTTTGCAACCCTGTCAACAGAATTTGGGACATCAATTCAGTTTACAAATCTGATATTTGATTTTGTTATTTTCTATATATAAAGATTTAAAGAGAGCATACAAATTACATTAACAGTTACAGTAAATAAAATAAATTATACACATATATATCAAATTTAGATACATATTTTGTGATTAATTTTCTTAAAGCAGCATTGGTAACAGTGTTGTATGGTCAGTGTGTATTACCTGACCGTACGATGACCTCAATGCTCTGAGAGCTGTTGCATGTTCTTCCCTCAGCAGTGACTGTCAGGACGTATATCTGGCCGCAGGGAAGGTAAATGACCTCACAGGAAGTGGAGTTTGCCGTGCAGCAGGTGGTCACTCCATCTGTACGTTCCAAAGTGGCAGTGTAGCTCAATGCGCCAACGCTCTCGTCCCATGACACACTCACCGTACCAGTGCCACACCCCACTGATGTGACCACATTCTGAGGTGGACAGGGGGCTGAAAGAGAAAAAGAGACAGGAAGAGTGATTTTATTTTATAATGTTATGATGTTTCATTTTAACACTGGAAAGCTTCCTGTCTCACTCCCTCACCTGTTTCAGATTCCAGAGTGTTGCTCATAGGGCTGTTGCATTGAATGTTAGAAGCAGTGACACTGAAGTTGTAGAATCTTCCACATTGTAGCTGTTCAACTGTACACTGGCCCTCAGTTGAGTTACACTGGTACACCTCTCCATCACTGTCAGTTGCAGTGGCGATGTAGAGCTCTGCCCCTGCTGACTCTTCCCATGTCAGCCAAGCCGAATCCGACAAGCAGTCCATCTCGACATCCAACACGAGGGGAACGCAAGGAGCTTTATACGCAAACACACATCCCAAAAAGTGAAATTTGTGACAGACAGCAGAAAAACAAATAAATATTTAGTTATGGAAAAATATGATGCATTAAAATTACATTAAATGTGACTAACCTGCCATAACATACTGGATTGGTGCATTTGCCCCAGTGCAGCCATCTCTTAATGGCACTACAGTCACATTATAATCTATGCCACAGGTCAAAGTGATGTCACAGCTGGTCTCTGTGGTGTTACACGTGTAGTAATTTTGGTCGTTATTGAAATCAAAGGCCTTTGCGATGTAGAGGACACCATCTACACTAGAGTCCCAGGACACAGACACAGTGTTTAATTCACAGTCCAAGACTGTAAAGATAGCATCTGGTGGGCAGGGGGCTGAAGAATCCAGAAAAGAGATGTTAGAATAATCCAAATATTAAATACTAAATATTTTTTTTACAGTGCATATGATATCTACTACAGGTACCTGAGGTGACATGTTGCACAGAGCTTTGGGAACCATTGCAGGTTTGACTATAGGCAACCACTGTCACGTTGTAAGTCAGGCCGCAAAGAATGTGAGGTACTTGGCAGAAGGTTACGTTAGAGTCACATCCCAGCACTCGACCATCACTGCTTCTCACTGTGGTGTGGTAGTGATGGGCTTGACCTCTCTGTTGCCAGGTAACGTTGAGAACAGTAGATTGACACTCCAGGATAGTCCGCACGTTCTGAGGGACACAAGGGGCTGAAGGGGACACAGAAGTCAAATGTCATTACAAGTGGACCACCGACCTAAAGGCCCAGACATACCAAACCGTCATTAAAGAACTTGCAGTGTTGGAAGACTGTGGTGTCGCCTCATGTCAGCTGCGTCTGGGCCAAAATGTTGAACACACTGCAAAGACTACAGACAACTAGCACATACTTTCGGTGCCTATGTGAGATGAAATAACTCTCCATACCAGCAGTTGGCAGTAGTCTGTATTTGTCATTTTAAAACGGGAAACCAGAAGAGCCTTCTTGTGTGCCCTCTTGACTTGTCATTTTTCTTCTCGTGCCCTGGTCCACTAAGCTGAACAGCCAGTCGGAGTGATCTGTCTTACCATTAGGCTCTGCTGCCGATTCAACATGCTCATTCAGCCGAATAGCCGTTATGGTTCTATTAGTGCCAATGGTGTGGATCACACTGCAAAAACTAGGCCAACAGATGGTCAATGATGGCCCGACTTTGTCTGACCATCGGTTTAGTGTATCATGGGCTTTAATATAGTAATTTCAGACCACTGAATGCAGTAGGTGATTTATAGGTTGAGTTTTGCCTGTGCTAGGGTGTTTTGGGTGGTTACAAGGGTGTCATTAGGGGCTTTCGCACCAGAGGAACTTTTATAGTTCCTATAACTATTGGCAGAAGTTGTGTTCACACCACAGGAACTGGGAACGATTTAATTTTTAAGAACACCTTTTGGGGGAACTAAATTAGCTCCTACTTCAGAGTAGGGTCTAACCCAGCACAAAAGGAACTACCAGTGATGTAAGTGTATGTTGATTGGCCGAAACCATGTGAAACACTGGCACCCAACATTTTTAAAAAGCTGTGCAAACACACAGTTTATAGCCAATATATTTACTCCTGCACAACAACCTGAGCGGGAGGTTGTAGGCGAAGCGTAGAAGAAGGTCTTGACTCTATTGCAGCTTTCATTTTCATCACAGCATTTGTTTCCAGGCGCACCATTAAAGAACATGACGCATACATCTTCCGGACATCCTCTACAATTCAACCAACCAGATGATGACTTTGAAAATCCTGAAGTGTTTCCAGGTAAGTGTGCCATATGCATCAGATGTTCAGCCAACGGTCCGTGAGCATAACGATCCGTGAGGATGAGAATAGTGATGGCTTACATCACTTCAGAGTTCCAAGTGGCGGTGTGAATGCAGCCAGAAAAATAGCCCTAGGGGAACATTTAGTTCTCGGGGGGACCGTCCTTCCTGGTGGCTCGTTCATAGTTCCTATAACTACCCGGTGCGAAAGCCCCTATTACGCAATAGATAAAGTGTTTTTTAGCTGCATTACATATTGCTAATGGATGTCAAAAAGAGAAGTCTCACCTGTTTCAAGAATGCGAACTTCACTTCTGGATCCAATACAGCCGTCATCCACACCAGAAACATAAATTTGATAAGTCTGTCCACACTGCAGGCCGATAATACTGCAGGTATGCTGGTCGGTGTCGCAAGTCAACCTATGACCTCCACTGCCCTCGGCAACAGCCATGTAGGACACAGATCCCTGAGAGGCTTCCCAGGAAACGGATACAGTGTTTGAGTCGCAGGATGACTGGATGGATACCTGAGTGGGTGGACATGGTGCTGGAGAAGTAAAAGAACACAGAAGCAACATGCTAATCAGTAATTTTATAACAATTAAATATCCTTTACATAGACATCTCATCATGACAAACCAAAGTTAGTGGCTTATGAGGTTGTTACCTGACTTGAGGGCAATCCAGTTATATGATTGGCTGGGGCAGGTGAGCCCTTCTCCGCTCACACTAACTTGGTAACGGCTGCCGCAGTGCAGGTTGGTAATATTGCAGGCGGAGCCAGATGTACGGCAGCCGACTGCGTGATCTACATCAAAGCCCTCCGCAGAAGCGTTATACATCAGAGTGCCTCTACCGGGCGTCCAGGAGATCAGAGCAGAGTCAGCACTGCAGTCCAGAGTTGCTTGAAGATTGGAGTGTGGACATGGAACTAGTAAAGGGTAATACAAACAAGTAGTAGTTTTGTTAAAGCTGCTGTATGAAATTTCTCCACCATTAGAATGTCAACAAAGTAGCATACTACTTTGAAATGTTTATTGTGGAATCATGCCTTATTAAAGGCATTATCCCACAATGTTTAAATGTGCACACGGTTTTTGCTTGTTTAACTGGCTGTTTAACAGTGGTTTATCCCGCTGTAAGTGTGTGTGACCAGTACCTGTTGTGACCGTGATGGGTGCGCTGGTCAGGCTCACACAGCTGCTGTCCTCAGCTGTGACTGTTAGGGTGTAGTTTTGTCCACAGTCCAGGTCTGAGAAAGAGCATGTGGTATCTGTGTTGGTACATGTGCTGTTGTTTCCCCGGGTGTTCACGGCATGAACGGTGTAACTGCTGGCACCACGGGCAGAATCCCAGCTTACAGTGGTGATGGCCGTCTCGCAGTCTGTTGTCGCCACAACGAAAGTGGGCACACAGGGAGCTGAGAGAGACGGAAGACTGTGTTAGGAAAACCACGGATCCACAGAGAGTTTGGATTAGATTTTCAGGAATAAACCTAAGAATCCCCTGTGGTATCTTCATGAATTTTGCCCTGTACCTTTCAAGTGTTTAAACTGAAGTTTACTTTTTAAAGATGTGGTGTGCTGTCAATTACCACAGAGAGTAGTATTGACTTGTCCCTCACTTTATAAAAACAAAGGAAAAATATCTGCAGAGAACTGCACCTTCAATGAAAGTCTGTTGAACAAGTGTCCCATGTTTTAGATTTAGATTTTGTGCATTGTTATATTCCCAAAGGCTGATTCTCTCATGATGTCGACTCAACATTGTGGTGTCTGTCAGCATCGGCAATGGCGATCGTCTATCGACCCAACTCTAGTTTGAACCCTCGTTTTACTTTCGTGTTTGCGTGTACTCTGTGAATGGGGAGCGGCGGTGCTGAGCGTGCCTTCTGTAAGATCAGACATTTGTCAAGACGCTTGGGCTCTCTTGTGCAACGAATCCTCCGTCACGTGATCAGTGAACTCTGATACCTGCACTACGTACGACTCTTCTGCTCGTGTTAGATGTGCTGGATGGAATATAAGCTACTGTTATCCAACTGAATTAAATGGCTTTTATTTCTATAAAAAGCAAAATGACAGTGGAGGTGTAATGTAAATGTAATGGTGGCATATTCTATCCTAATTTCACCATCACACTCCATCATGGCTATATCACGAGACAGCTTTTCACCTCAACGTGAAATCTCGTTACATCAGAAGATCAGAAGACGTGTAACAGCACTCTCTACCGTATAACAGTGGAAACATGGAAAACTCAGTGGTGGGGAAGTGCCGTGTCACAAATGACGAAAAATCTTGTCAATGGCAGGGAAATAGTTAATAGATCAAATATAGCAATCGTCACTCTGGTGAATGAGCAACAATTTACCTCTGATTTTGGGCTTTTGTCTGCGGTCTCCATTAACTGTCTGCGAGCGTAAAATCAGGGCTAAAATCGTGTAGTGTGTTCAGTGCAATGCACTGGACAAACACTCATGTCTTCATTTGCTTTCATAAATATTTCTGGCATGTTATGGTTAGACTTTTGAAACAAGTGTGTACAATCAACATGTTTTGAATATTTATTGGCGGTGCTGTACACTTGTATGCTTCCGTTGTAAGTGCACCACATGCATTTAAAAAAAATTCTATTGCCAACTGAAGTTTTACTTAACTTGGCGTATTTCTTTATCACATTTTTGCAAAAAAAAAAAATTTCTCAAAACTGCTGTATTATCAGTTACTTATCAGCTATATCAGCCTCAGTCTTTATTATCTATATCAGTCTCAGGCTAAAGTTTGAAAAGTATCCCTAACCTGTGTGCAGCTTTGTCTCACCTGTGTCAAAACCGAAGTTCTCGCTGGGATCACTGGTGCAATTTCCATGGAATCCAACCACACTGAGTGTGTACGACTCTCCACAGCGTAGCTGTGTGAATGCACAAGATCTGTTTCTGCTGTTGCACACTATCGCATCACCGGTAAAGTTGAGCGCAGTCACCGTGTCAAACTGATCCGCTCCGTTATTGTCCCATGTGACCGTAGCAATATTAGTGCTGCACTGCAGTTGAACAGATGGGCTCTGTGGTTGGCAGGGGGCTGATGGGATTCAAATGATATAGGGTAATAATTTTTTTGGGTTGGGGTTGGTTTAGGATTGTTAGGATTATTCTAGTCAGTTTACCTGTCTCGATATGGTAGTCTGAACCCTCAATGATTCCACAGTTAGTTTGGGATGTTGTCACAGCAATGCTATAGGTATGGCCACATCTTAAGTTCTCAATGGAACAGGAAGTAGAGCTTGTGTTACAGGAAACCCGAGTGCCATCTGTACCGATGGCCAGGGCTGTATAGGAGTCAGGGTTGTCTGAACTGTGTTCCCAGTGTACGGCTACAGTGTTGGCATTACAGTCTAACTGTGCCATCACGTTACTTGGCAGGCACTGCGCTGTGATACACATGGAGGTAAAACAAAGAGGAAAATGTTTTACCAATTTTGTCAAGTTTGCCCAAAAAAATCTGCTTTATAAGTTTGATTGTAGATTAATGTTTTAAATTACCTGAGTCAAACTGGATGCTGTTGTTAGCGGTAATGTTGCAGAGGCCAACCGTGGAAACCACAGTGGCCGTATATCTATGTCCACACTCAAGCCTCACTGAACAGGAAGTGGTGGTGGATGAACAGGAAACAGTGTCTCCATTTTTGCCCACTACATTGGCAGTATAGGAGTGTGCCCCTGCTTCAGTCTTCCAGCTGATGGTCCCCCTGTTTGTGCCACAGCTAGCAGCTGCTGCCAGGCTACTGGGTGGACAGGGAGCTGTGGATGAGACTCAGATCAATACACTTTTTCAGCGGTCTTGGTAATGTGACCGTATTTAATAATATTAATTAAATATTTAATAATTTTTCTTCAAAGGGGTTAAGAAAAATCTTCAACATTCTTTTCCACTGAGAGTTGGTGGTTTTTCTGTGACAGCAGCCATTGGTGGCATAATATGGGCATGTCCAGATATTATACTTTATTCAAATAATGCAACTGAACAGTAGAGCTGCATGAATCTGAATTTTTTTTTTTTTTTTTTTTAAATAGAGATCACTAGTCTGAACAGATAACTGTCTATTATAACAGTCTATTTAAAACAGTTAATTAATTTGAATTATATTAAAAAATCAGTTTGAATGAATGATTCAATGACTGACTCATAAATACTTGTTTACTTGTTTCATTACTTGGAGAATCAGCATTTTTGAATGAATCTCTTGACTGAATGATTCAGTGATTCAATTTTTAATTCACTTGTTGCTACCTACTGGGGTAAAGATGTAATCGATAAAATTGTTATTTGAAGCTCCAAGTTACTTTTAAAAGGTTATTTACTCTATTTTGATTGATTCCCTAGACATCAGTGTTTATATCTGAACTATAATCTTTTCAGTGGCGTGCAGTGGTGTTCTGAAATGAGGAGGCAGATTTTTTAACAAGAGACGGGATTTATCACACAAACCAATCATATCCAATCATAACCAATTACATCCAATCATAGCGCGATGGAGACATTGCCTCCTCTCACTTGACTTTCCCCAATTCATTCTCAATTACTCCCCACAAAACCCACCGCACGCTATAGGGGTCTAATGGTTTTCTATGAGTGGAAAGGGAGGCATGACTCCTGCTGTATCTTTACCTGCGGGTGTCACTGTTGGGCAGAGTTCCTTTAGAAATACGAGTGACTTGCGCTCTTTTTAATGTCATAATTTGTAATATTTGTGTTGCTTTATATGTAATATGGATTAATTTCTCATCCTATTTTTTTTTTTTTTTTTTTTTTGAGGAGGCACTGCCTCCTTTGCCTCCTCGGAGGAAACGCCCCTGAATCTTTTCTCTCAGTACTTCTGTGATAATTTGAATGATTGTAAGACAGAAATAATGATACTGTGAGGTTGAAAAGACTGTTTGTGAAGCTGTTTCACACATGAAACACGTGCTCTCTCTGGATCAGCAGCAGTGCCGACTCAGATTTGAATGTTCCGCTGTTGTTATTTTTTTTCAAAGGTTTCATAGACATGGTCAAATCGCGATCTTTCATCGTTTAATCGTGCAGCTCTACTGAGGCGTGACACAATGTGGAAACTCCTGTTGTTCCAGGGAAGCGATTTCCCACATAACTGTGCTAGTTTCTTATCTCTCATATCACTCCATGGTTTCTTCATGGGTTCCTAACACTAAACAAAGTTCCTTTCAAGGAAAGTCAGCTCACTTGGCGGCCATATTTGCAAGGAAACGGGGCAACGATTTCAAGTAGGATTGGACGATGTTTCGAAACCCAAATGAAATTTACATTTCAATAACATATTGCAAATCAGCAATAAATTCTTACATGAACTGGCCCATAAATGTTGTTTCTTACACTCAAATAGTGTTAAAAAGTGTATATTTTAGATTTTTTTGCCTATGTGCAGTCCTAAGCACGAGGCTCTCAGGACGCTAACTGTTTCAACTATTTTCCGCCACCGTTCAGTGAACCGTCTTGGTATACAGTCTTTTTTTCTTTTCTTTTTTTAACTTATTTGGTTCATAGCCATGTGAAAAGCATGATAATGTACAATCAGATAGTCATTAGCACAAAATAAACCCCTTCAAGAACCAGATCATCCTGTCTGGGATTATTTTGCCATAACATCTGGCTTACCATACGTTATTTATTACATATTTGATTATACAGTAATAGACCAATGCTGTGTGTAGCAGATAACTGTAAATGTTTGATATTTATACCTGTGTAGATCTGTGCTGGGCTTCCGAATGGACTGGTGCAGGTGCTGTCCTGAACAGCGACTTGTGCGATGAAGCTCATTCCACAGTGCAACCCTGTTAGAGCGTGGGATGTTTGTGCTGTGCTGAAAGTGGAGTTCAGCCCATCCACCTGATGGATGAACAGGAAGTAAGTGACTCCAGACACTGAGCTGGGGTCCCATGTGATGCTGATGTCATTAGTAGCGCAGTTGGTATGACCGGCCAGATTGGAAGGTGGGCAGATAGCTAGAAGAATGAGAAATTGTGTCAGACAGGTTGATAAGACAGGTTCGTTTGTGTGTATGGCCTATGTTTGAAAACAAGGACAAGACAAATCCTATAATACTATGCGTCCAGTTTTCTGACCTGATCTTAGATTGACAGGTGTGCTGGGTTGACTCTGGCAGCCACGCTCCACCGTAGCCACGGTAACAGTGTAGTTCTCTCCACAGTGCAGATCATTGAAGGTGCAGTTGGTGCCTTTGGAGGTGCAAGTGTGGGTGTGGCCATCCATACCCATTGCCGTGGCAATGTACGTTTCAGCATTAGTGGCGGCAGTCCAAAGGACACGTCCAACATTACCACTGCATAGTAGAGAAACTTCAACGTGACTGGGAGGACAAGAACCTGAAGGGGTTATTGAGGGAAGAAAATGGTTTTCTTAGTCCCTAAAGTAACAAATTTATGGTTACTAAACTAAAGCCCCCTAGTGCGTCCTTTATAACAAGAACCTTTCACAGATAGGGTACACAACTGGGCTTGAAACTCTTTAAAAAGTCATCAGATCATTAGTAAGCACTGCTCAGAAAATGTTGTTCATCCACAAGGTCTTAGACTCGACTTAAATTAAGCTGTCACTCAGTAGTGTCCAGCACTAAATAGAGAAAATTGAATTATATAATTTACTGGTGTGTTAGTGCCCTCCCCCTTTTTCAGTGTCGCTGGTCACAAAGTATTTTTTTCATTCATTTTTCCCATAGGGATTATTAAAAAGTATTCGTTAAAGAGTTATAAGCAATTAACCAAACCAACCAGCTACGAGGAGAATCACAACACTATAAACTTTGATTTGAAGCAAAAAAGTTTTTGAAAATTGGACAAAAAGACAAAGGTACAAGACTGTGAACTTAATGGCTTTAGTGAGAGAATGAACCATGATGCACTGTGAACAGCATAATCGAATTAAAAACGATGGCAAAACACAACTACTCATTTACAAATGTTGATTATAGCATGTATAAAAACAATATATTTTTAGTTTATTGCAAAATATGCATATATATGCAAACATTTCATTATTTTGAGAGCATAGGGAGATCGACTCGATTACACCATCCATAGTGCTTCATAGGAGTGGGCGGAGCTAAAGAGATCTTTTGGCGCGTATTGCTTTTTTGACTCTCTGATTGGTGGAATTTTCTGTACAGCATCATGGGGAATGTAGTTTTTTTTCACCAGGAATTCCACTGTTAAACACAATTATTTTAAAAAATAAGTTGAAATAATGCAGGCTGACAGCTTCAGCAGAAGCAAATATCGATTAACAACCTCACAGCTCACAGTAGGGCTGTCTAGGTTATCAGTAGTACAGTAGGTTTACAAGTTATCATTCAAAACCAATTTCCAAATGGAGAAAATGAATGGATTTTTTACTTTCAAAATCAAGTGTTGCACTATATAGTTCTCCCTGTAAAAAAAGACAGTGTTTGTGCCTTTATTGCTTAAAAAGCAATGGGACAGCAATTTGTAGCACATTTGTGGAAAATGCTTATACACACCTGCACTGAAAGTGTAGGGAGCGGTAGGGAACCCAGCACACGTTTCAGAGAAGGGTGTGATTATAATGTCATAGGTCTGAGAGCAGTGCATGTTGGGTAGTTGACAGCTGGTGCCAGTGACGATGCTGTGTCTGACATCGCCATCATGGCCCACAGCAGTGACGTTATAGCCCACGGCACCAGGACTTCCCTCCCAGGACACATAGGCAGTGTTGTTTGAACACTGTAGTCTTACAGTCACATTCTGTGGGGCACAAGGGGCTGAGAGACAGAGAAGTGTCATTATTGTTTTCCAGTATTAGTAGTAGTGTTTCTTTCTAAACATTTACTGAAACTAATTTCATATGCAATAAGGGAATATTCATAGAAATCTTAAACGTACAGCACTGGGGAAAAAAAGAGAGTGCAAGATGGTTATGAAAAGATAAATTACTGGTTTTGGTGCAAGTAACCTTGAAAAAGCAAGTAAACAATAAAATGAATGTAAAACAAGGTAAATGTAAATGATCAGAAGAAGATTTGGGTTTATACGTGTTCACCTGTCTGCAGTTGCGTGTGAGCTGCGTTGCTGCTGTTGCAGTGTCCAGAAACTGAATCCACAGAGACATTATAAAGACTTCCACACCTCAGCGTATTGATGGAGCAGTGGGTTTGTGCTGTGCTGCAGGAGTCAGAGTGACCGCTCGTCTCCACGCGCACACTGAAGCTCTCTCGGCCCAGACTCTCGGTCCAGCTCAGCAGAGCGGTGCTGGTGCCACAGCTGTAGTTGGCGCTCACTTTAGCAGGGGTGCAGGGCGCTGCAAACAGCAACAGAACACGCTTTTACTTGGCTCTAAAAGTTAATATTGAGACCATAAAATCATATTAAACACCAATTGGCCTGGCTGATTTCTAAGGCTGTCAATTACACAGTAGACCATTCACTTTCAATTTAATTGTCAATTAATTTTTCATTTAACTAAAATATGTAAATATTGTACATGGGTGTCCACCATTCAGCTACCAAAATATTTCAAATACTATGGTAACACTTTATTTTAGTGTCCTTGTTACACAGTAATAACAGTAAATTATGCATAATTTCAAGCAGCTAATCCTAATTCTCTAATATTACTCAGTACTTATTTGTATAATTACACTGTAATAAGGGCAACTTAAAACAAAGTGTAACAAATGTCATTTATTATATTGAACTGTCCTCTAAATGTTCAAATTAAATATATTTTTGCACACATTAAATTAAATATCTCTAATATTTTAATAAGTAAAAACATTGTCTGTAGGTATAGATCTATAGATTTACACAACAGAAAAAAAAATATTATAGAGTTTGTTCTGATTTTCTGTTAAGTTGTGCAAGAAAAAGTGTTCATTTTCATTCTTTGAACCATTTTTAGTCCCTATGAGAAAAGCTGCCCTGAAACAACTTGGTTTATCGAACTGTGATATGCAATGGGATGTTCATAGGACCATACAATTACTGATATAGTGAAAAATGTTCAGAATTTAGTTTTAGTCCAAAAAAAAACCATCAATTCATTTTTAAAAAATCAGACTGATTTAATGCTGAATTATGAATCTGTGGTGTACCTACCTGTGATAATACTGACTGGAGCACTAGGAGTGCTCCCACACTGAGGGCCCTGGGCCGTCCCGTACACACTGTAAGTCTGACCACACAGTAAGGCACTCAGGGAACAGTTGTTTGCAGAAGAGCTGCAGGTGGCAGTGTGTCCCAGGGCAGAGGTGGCATTGACACGGACCCTCACAGCATCTGGGTCCTCCGCCCAAGACACCAGGGCCAAATTAGTTCTGCAGTTCAGTGAAGGAGACCTCAATGACGGAGCACATGGTTCTGAGACAATACGCGGAAAGAGAAATGGAGGGAAATTAAGTCAAATTAGGCTTAAAATTCATTAAACGCTCTAAACTGGACTCTAATCTCTCCATACCTGTCTCCAGTGTAGTGCTGGCCTGTGCTGAGCTGTTGCAGGTTCCATCGTTGGCAAGCACTGTGACATTAAACACCTCCCCGCATTGGAGCTGTGTGAGGTCACAGGAAGTGGTTGAGGTGTGACAGGAAGAGGAAGGAATGCTCTGATTCCGTGTGTGTGCCAGAACAGTGTACATCCTGGCACCAGCGCCAGCATGCCATGACACATTTACTGTACGCGAGTCACAGTTGAGCACTGCAGTCACGCTCTCGGGGTCACAGGGAGCTGGAAAAGGTCAAAGGTTAGTCCAAAGCTCTATTTCAAGGCCTAGTGTGCTGCCTACCTAGACATTTTATGCTGCATATGCATAATTATGTTGCCTTCTAAGCATCTTTTGGTCAAATTTTAAGGCAACGTTGCTCTGCATTGCGTTGAGTGTAGGGAAAAAGATCTACACCGCTAGAAAGTATCAGTAAAAATAGATCAAGATAATTAATTACAACTATTGCATCGTTAGCTTAGCAACATGCTGATGGCGAACTATCAACGTTAAGTTTCAAATCTGCATTCTAATTTTTAAAATGTATTTTAATGATTAATTATTAAAGGCCTGTTCACAGCGAGATTAATGTTTGTTGCGATAATTCGATGCAAAAAAAAATTATGAATTTTGAATGAACGGCTGTTGATACATTTGATTTTTTTTTTTTTTTTACTGAGAGGTGTTTTTATCGTTTTTACATACTGCAAAGAAAACTGTAGTAACATTTGTGCTTTTGGTCACATGCTGCTACGTGAAACTTGGACTTGGTGGCGCTAACAAACCGAGGATTTTGCAAAGCGACAGTGAATAACAGAGGAAGAAGTTAAACACCATAGTGAATACAAAAATCTGAACAGCTGTTTGAAAACAGTAATGTTTGACTTACTTTCTTCTCTCTGACAAGCAGGTTAAGGCTCGAATACACTACACAACTTTTGCTACAGTTTTTTACCCCAATTTGCTCTCTAAATGAGTCAACAATAGTTGCCTAAAGTCTGTGCCAGACTGCAGATTTTGTGCAGTCGGAGTTGACAGGTTTCACAGAAAATGGCGTAGTGTATGATGGGCACAGACTCTGATTTTTTTTTTTTTTAGCTTCAGATTATGATTTCATCCAGTTGGAGGATATCAAAACAGGTTTGATATTCTGAGCCAATTTCAGAACACAAATCTGTTCAGATTTTAAAAGTCATGTAGTGTATTCCAGTCTAGAGACTGCTTTGTGTACCTTAGTAACCGGGGTAACCGCTGTATTTCTGTTTTTCTATAAGTGCCACCTACTATCAGAGACTGAATGCATGTTCATTAAGCCCATCTGCCATTATATTGGTCTGAATAGACAAATTGAGTGCAAAAATTATACTGAATTTCAGACTGAATTTTTGACATTTTTGTTGGTGTGAACAGGCCTTAAGGTCTGGGTATGCTTCATTTTCCACGTTCTGCTCGGTCACAGTTGATTGTGCAAGCCATTCTATTGACCTTGAGCGCAGAGAGACACTTTTAGCACAAATCAGTCACACATACACTGTTATCTATGCATAAGTCTGTGCGGACACAAAAATCTGGCTGCCTGTGTCCTGTCCACACACTGGAACAAAACACGGACATGGGAAGTTTACTTTTGGCTTTAGACTGTTGGATCATTAGCTTAGCAATGTACTAATGGCAAACTATACCAGAATCAACTGTGAGCATCAAATATCTTACCTATGAGGCTAACTGCTTAGAAGGCAGCTGCCTATGTAGGCAGTAGAGACCAAGGCAGCACACAGAGGTCATGTCAAAGTCAAACGGATTCCTACCTGTTGTCACAGTGACGTTGGGACTGACTAAGCCGTTGCATTGACTGTCTTGAGAGACGACATTTAGAGTGTAGGTCTGCGCACAGGTCAGGCCTCTGAAGGAGCAGGAGAGGTCAGAGCTCATGCAGGTTTCTCTGTAACGGTCTGGACCGGTCAGAACACTGATGTAGGACAATGCTCCAGCTGCTGGACTCCATGATGCCTTCACCGTGTTACTCGCACACTCTACGTTGGCTTGGACCGATGTGGGCATACACGGCACTGCCAGAAGAGATTACTTATCTGTAATTTTTTTCTTTGATTTTTTTTTTTTTTTTTTGGGTGAAACATGACTTGGAAATATCTAATTTTAAATGCAGTCTTTCTGCTGTTCAGTCATGTTGCGATCTGATCTCACCTGTTTGGACAGGACGGGTTACACTCGGTGGCCCTTGACACTCTCCATTGTTTGCTGTGATGGCAGCGGTGTAGTTCTGACCACACTGCAGGCCAGTGATGATACAACTGGAGGTCGTTGTGGTACAGCTGAGTACAGCTCCACCTGCTGTCCTGGCGAGGACGGTGTAATTTAGAGCTTGGAGACCAAGAGCCCAGCTTACGTTCAGGCTGTTAAAGGCACAGTTCAGAAATCTGGACACATTCTGAGGAGCACACGGTGCTGGAAAACAACAGAGAGAGTGAGACAGAGAGAGAGAGAAATGTAATGTAATGTAATGTTCTGGTTTCAAAACAATGCTGGTGATTGCCACAGAAAATAAAATGTTAAACTTTTATTTTGTCGTAGCTTATTAAGTTACTACTTTTCAACTACTTACATTTTACCCCTGTGAAAAAGTACAATCTAGCATTAAAAAGAGTACTCATTACATAATTAATGTACTTTGAAAGAATATACTTATGTGTGAACTGAACTAAAGCATAAAAATACCACGATATGTTTGCAGATATTTACGAAACATGCAAAGTTCACATACTTGTTTCTCTGAAAAAAAATTCTACAAACAGTTATTCTACTTTGAAATGTGTGTTCGGTGTCAGAATGTGTTTTTGTTTTGGTCTGTGTGACTCCGGCCACTGCCAATTTACCCAATAGTATTTTGACACCCTGGGTTACAAGTTGGCGGAAAACACAGCTTATTGTAGGGACATGGTCAGAGACCGCAGATTCTACCCGACAAAAAAGCCTTGGCATCCATCTAAAAAGCTCTATGTCCAGAGTCACATTGAAACAAGGATAAATGCTCAAAAAAGGCTCCTCGCCTTCCATTGTCAATTACGCTGGTTCTTGTTGCGTGTCCTCAAACAACCCACGTGAGCGTCGAATCTGAGGAGGAGGGGGCGGGGGGAACAACTCTGCAGTATTTTGAATTTGGATTGCAGTACCCATTTCAACCACAAGCTGTCAATATTACATACTGCACCTTAAAGTACACTTAAAAGTACACTATGCAAGTTTTGGCCCTCTAGTGGTTAAATAAAACTGTATGGATTTTGTGGAAGAACATTGTTTTGGTTGTGCTTCGGTTCTGCATGACTGTGCGGATGAATATGATTATCCTACTGCTCATAAAACATTCACTACTAGGCTTAAGAGATAAAAAACAGTCTGTAAAGGATCTCAAGCTGACTAGCTGAAGACGTTACTGTAGCTTTACCCATTAATAAACACGTACTTCCTTGAAAATAAATTCCAGCACAGCGCTACAACAACTATAATGAAATGACCCTTCACAATAGATAATGCTTTACAGTGAACTCTGTTAGAGAGCTTCATATGGCAATTTATCATTTCATTAAAATACCTTACTGACCTGTTGAGTAATAAAAACAGCATCTCCACGTCGCTTTTACAACATTTAAAATCCCTCAGTTCTCGCCATCTCCTAAAGCCAAGCCAATGTTGATTCTTGTTTTACTACGAGCTCTGTCATGGTCTCTTTTTGCCAGCAGACTCTCCTCTATTTGGCGTTTGTTTAAAACGGGTGATTCCCCAGAAATTGGAGATTTACAGTCTCCATGTCAACCTTTCACACCCACACTAGACACGTGTCAAAGCAGCTGGAGCAACTTTTCTCTATTCACTGATACACGCACGGGCAAGTGAAGCATGTTCGCAATTTCGCACGAAAAGCATCCCGTCAGGTCTAAAATATAAACACTTAACACTTAGGGTAAGACAAAAACACGTTTTAGAAGAAGGACTGATGGTGTATTGATTAATTATTTAAATTTTAATTTTGAACAGTGGCCTTTTATTTCATTAATATTATTATCTGTAAGTACAGTTTATAAAAAAAAATAAGATTTGAAGTAAACTACAAGTGCACATTCAATACACTTAATGCACTTCTTTTTCACAAGGGTAACTCAGATAAGAGAAAGAAACTAGTGAAAGATAAAGACGATCAGAGTTTGTTTAAATGTGATACCTGTCTCATGTCTGTACTCCACGCTGTTTGGACTTTCACAGCTACCATCAGAAGCAGTTACGACAAACACATACTCCTGTCCACAGTGTAGGCCGTTTAACTGGCAACCTGGAGTTCTGACATCACACGTCACATTGTGTCCATCTCTGCCTAATGCCGTGCCTCTGTAGGACACAGCGTTAAGACTGGGAGTCCAGGACAGAGTGGCGGAGTTGGTGCTACAATTCACAGTGCTCTGGATGTTAGTTGGTGGGCAGGGAACTATTGAACAGGAGAAAAAAATGAAAGACTACACTTTGAACATACACGGCTATTAGTCGACATCAACTCGACTTTAATCACAAAACAGTCTACTTAAAAAAATCTGAGGTCCTTCAACCCCTACCACTCAGACAGCCTCACCTGTGTGCAGGGTCACGCTCTGACTCTCCAGGCTGGAGCAGTTGCCATCTACAGCCATCAAGCTGATGGAGTACACACTGCTACAGTGCAGGTCAGGGATGCTGCAGGTCGTTGTGTTGGAGGAACACGTTGTACGGTGCCCGCTTTCCCCCACAGCAACAGCAACATAGGACTGAGCACCACGGCTTGCATGCCATGATACCTCCATTGAGCTTCTGCCACAGGTCCGTTGAGCTGTCACATTAGTAGGCGCACATGGCACTAGCGGGGCAGGGTAGGCAGCATTAGAATAACACTCTAGCAGCAGCACTGAAGTCAAATGATGATTTGAAACTAATGTTTTGAGAGTGAATCAGCACCTCACCTTCTCTTATCACTAGAGGTTGACTCGGCATGCTCAGACAGGTGCCATTGTACGACCTGACCTGCACAGAGTACGCATCGCCACACTGCAGATTGCTCACGTTACAGGCAGGCGAGGTAGAGTTGCAGTAAACCAGCTCTCCGGTGTTTGTGGAGACCACAGTGGCGATATACCCTTCAGCATCTTTTGTTCTGTCCCAGCTTATTGAGAGAACACCTGAGAGGCACTGTACCTCACTCCGAACATGTGTTGGGCCACAAGGCACTGTAAAGAGATCATTTTATCTAGTTTATTATCTAGAAGGAGTTTGAAAGGTCTTCAGATATCTGGCCAGAGAAGGCATTTAGTTGAGAAAAGTTTAACACGAGAAAACACAACAGCAAATCAAGATTTTGAGGGTGCTTGTCCATGAAGAGATGTCTAACCACAATGCTGGGGGTCAGGGGTGGGCCACTGTCCTGCAGAGTTTAGCTCCAAAACTGATCAAACTTGTCTTCCTGTAACTTAGATATTCTGAAAACCTTGACTAGTTTCTTCCGGTGTGTTTGGTTAGGGTTGGAGCTGAACTCACTACCGACCACTGTTGCTAACATAGCAACTTTGCCACTTGATTAACTAATGACTTTTCAGACCCCTTTAGCGACTTTTTTCAAAAAACGACTAGCGACAAATCTAGTGACTTTTTGGACTGCTGGTAAACAGTCACTATTTCATATTCCGTTGTCTGACAGAAAATATGTAAATGAGAACAGTTTTATTGGACATTCGGCTATGTATTATACTAAAATATAGTATGTAAACATGGATTAGGAGAGAAAACTGATCATGACGTCATCTAGCAACATTTAGTGACTTTTAGAACTGGCTTTAGCTACTTTCCGTTGAAAATAGTTTGCAACACTGCTGTCGACAGCAGTTTAACTGGAAACTCAACTTGAAATAAAGTTTTGTTTTTCAACATGTTTTTTTTATTTTACACCTTTATTCATTAAATTATTCTAAACATTTTTTTCAAGATTCTTTGATGAATAGACAGTTCAAAAGAACAGCATTGGTATTACTTCTGATTGTGCAACCTTATGTGCGGTATAATAAGATAAGATGTTTTGTGCTGCCATCGTGCAGTGTAATATTGTATACGTTTTTAAACATTTATTTAAAGCACATTCACACCAAAAACAATAGACACAAAGTTTTAAAAATCGTTATAACCCTAATAGAATAGTGGAGTTCACACCACAACTATCGGATCATGCTATCAGTTGAATCACTTTAAGAGCAATTATAGATGTAATTACAGAAACTAATTACAGCTAGAGTTGTCAAAAGTACTGACTTTGGTACCTTTCAGTACTAAAAATATTAAAAATGTGATGCTTTGAATGCTGTTGAGTGGATTCATAAACACCTCTGATTGGTCATTGTGTTAACACGCTCATTGGATATGTCTGTGATTGGCTACAATGACACAGAAGTGTTTGAATTTGAAAAAGCGGGAGCATTTGAAAGCAGGCGTCTGTCTGCGATAGACACCTGCTTTCAAACGCTCCCGTGTGTATCTGTGTAAGCACTTACTGAAAAGCTTCATTGATGATTATTTACAACGTTTTTACAGCGTTGATCATTGAAGCCAATCACAGACATATCCGATGAGCCGTGAACACAATGGCCAATCAGAGGTGTTTACGAATCCACTCAACAGCGCTCAAAGCGTCAAATTTTTTACGACTATGTACCAAAGTCGGTACTTTTGACAACTCATATTTTGCATGCAATTACAGCTGTAATTAAAGTACAATGTAAAAACATGTACGTACACAATAAGTGCATTTTATCAAATTATTAATTAAAATTTTAGGACAGTTAAAGACTTAATATGGAGTGTGTTCATTTAAACTAGTTGAGTAAGAACACCCACTAGAAACCAACAGCTCAGAGACTGGTGACCTCTAGTGATTTATTCGTTATTAGTGTGAACGCCCCTTCAAAGATCTATAACAGAAGCGAAAAGCACTAATCCTTCCTTACCAGACTTCATTTGTATGGCATGGGAAGGCATACTGGGACAGATTCCATCATGGTGAATGACACTAATGGCGTAAACTTGGCCGCACTTCAGGTCGGGGATCCGGCAGCTGCTGGCAGTGGTACTGCAGCTGAGAAGACCGCCGACCTGGTCCTCCATGGTGGCAGTGAAGGATATCATACCCCGAGATCCAAGCCAGCTCACCAACGCCTGGTTCTGTTGACAGTCCAGCAGAGCTTGTACATCCCCAGGGGGACAGGGAGCTGAAAGAGGGGGCAGGTTGTTCATGAGTTGGTTATAAATTGTCAGACGTCAAGATAATTACACTGTTGTATATCTGCAGGTGTGTTGTACCTGTTTCTACACTGATGGTGTCACTGAAGGAGCTGTTGCATATGTAGTTGGAGGCGATCACAAAGGCGCTGTACATGGTTCCACAGCTAAGCCCAGTTACCTGGCAATATGGATCCACTGAACTACAGGTGTGAACAGTCCTGTTCTGATCCACCACTGCGGCAATGTATAATAAAGCGCCTAATGAGGCTTCCCATCTCAGACTGATGGAATTTGAGCTGCAGTCTAACACTGCAGACACATTTTGAGGTGTGCAGGGGGCTAGATAAAAAAAACAACATAAGAACATTTAAATCATGTGGAAATTGTCACATTAACTGTAAACAGCAAAAGATACACCTGAGCCTGCACATTTTTAGCCAATCAGAGCACTCAGCCAATCAGAAAAGTTCTCTGCATAGCAACCATTTTGCACATTCTGGTTTGCTGGCATTTGTTTGGAGGACAGGGTTTTGGGAGAAGATGTGTGGTTGAAATGATGACGGGAGATCTAATTCAGTGGCTAAGTCTGGTGCAGGTTAACAAAATGTCATTATAGCATCTAAGAACCACTTGTCGTATTGATTATACAATTTAAAGTCAGGGACCTTCTTGTTGTGAGGTATCCACTGAACCACCGTGCCACCTATTTCACAAATTATTTATTGTAAATTTTGCTCTGATAGACTAATCGTGTGCACATGCCCAACAGGGGGCGATGTCACTCACCTGAAGAACCTACTTCTCCCAGAGACAGAACACTGGAGCACTCATCGTCAGAAGCAGTGATTATCATGGTGAGACTCTCCCCACAGTGGATACCCGGGATTGTGCAGTTGTGCGTCACTGTGCTACACATATAGTAGCTCTGATTTTCACGGTTACCAAAGGCCTCCACCATGTAAGTCAGTGCTCCATCTGCACCTTGCCAGCTGCTGGTCAGAAGACCTGTCTGACAGTCCGTTGTAGACATCATGTACCTTGCTTGGCAAGGTGCTGAGGGGTGAGATTATAGTAAAATAACCGCAATAAGTGTAATACTGTGAGTTTAGTGAAGTCTACAGTCAAGATAAACATTGACAGCAAATAAGTATTGTTACCGCTTCGTATTTGTATTGATGAACTGGTTGCAGTGTTACACTGATCTATAGCCAGCGATGAAGAACCAAAGACCGTGAAGGTGTAAAGGCGTCCACATGTGGTGTCGGTAAAGAAGCAGGATGTGTCTGCGGTCAAACATTCCATTACCTTGCCGGTGGAGTCAACGGCCTTCCCAAAGTAGTAAGCTGAGTAATTATTTGGAGCCCAGGAAAAGATAATGACATTGCTGCTGCACTCCCGGTACAGCATCAGATCGGATGGGGGGCAGGGAACTGCAAGTGTTAATGGATTAAAGTTTAGTTAGATAAGCATGAAAGGAAGCAATGGCAATACAAAGAAAATGGGCAATACAAAGCAAATATTAGTCCCTGGTGTCTTTAATCTTGTTATTTGAATTTTTGTAATGGGTTTCAGTGTATTGTTACTCCAATTCTTGCTGCTCTGAAAAGAGTCATGCATGTAACGTAGACCACAAGACTCAAAAAAGATGTTCTCCAGGGACTACATTCTCCCTGGCAGAGTAAAGGGTGTGTACCAGCTCCCTGCCTGGGATCACACAACACCTGGGATAGCTCTTGTCTGATTTTGAAAAGAAGAATCTTTAATTTTGAGAGTTAACTGAAAGTCTACTTACACTGCCTTTGCTCAAGTTTCAAAAAGGGGGAACAATGCACAGGCCCAGTGGAATTTTGTCACATTTAAGGTCAGTTTCACAGATGTAGAGAACTGAAACCATAGCCCAGGTATAGGCCCTGGCCCCAAACATACTCATGCATGAACATGGTTCTAACTGTAAGCTTCTTAAATGTGTCTAAAAATGTGTCTAAATTAGTACAATTTAGAAGTATTCTTAACATTGCCACATGTGGCACTATAACATTTTCTCTATTATAACACAGCACCAGTTTGAAGAAAATTTGTTGGAACTAAACTAAAAAAGTGAACTATAAAAATGTAAACATATAGTTAAACATCTTTATTGCTAGCTTCTTGAATAATTAAACATCCAGTTTAATTGCACAGACATTTGAAGAAACCTCTATCGCCCCTTGAGCACTGGAGTTTTTGACTGGCCAAGAAACCATCCATAATATAATTATTTGAGAATTAATACCATTAAATACCACACTATCAACGCCTTCTCAGATGATGTGCCACATCCATGACTTTACAATCAAGATAAATGCCAATAAGCATCATATCATTCATGTAACAAATACATCTCTATTGAATGAAGAGAAATTTCTTGCTTCCCACCCAAACTGTGACCTGACTCTTTGTCTAACAACACAAATCTATCTAAAATGGGTCAGCATAAGAGAAGAACACTTGCTGTTGTGAGACTATTCAAAACAATGCAGCAGAGACAATGCTACCTCCAGGGAAAGTGTGACTTCTTTATATTGGATCGGGTATCTTTAAACAAAGTGGATGAATAGAGGGCATTGACAATCAGAAGTGCAGGGTTATAGATATCCAGGATGCACGCAACAATGCGGGCAAAATGCTGATTCTAGTTCAGATTAGTTTCCCTGAATGCCACCAGTAAGGTTATGAAAGCTGAATGAGAGGAAAACTGGTTGGAGATTTTGTTGTCCCAACATCTCACCTGTTTGGAAGGAAGTGGTGGCATTGCTGGGGCTCTCGCAGTTATCAGATAGGGTTGTGACATGAACCATATAGTTCTCCCCACATGTTAGATTTCTGAGTTGGCACTTTGTACTGCTGGAGGTGCAGGACAGAATTGCACCACTCTGACTTGTGGCAGTGGCACGGTAGGCAGTGGCTCCTAACACAGCTGTCCAGGAGACCACAGCAGATTCGCTAGGACACCTGTAGTCCACTGAGACTGATGTCACTGAACCCAGAGCTGGCAGAGAGAGAGAGAAGAGCTTCTGGATTAATTGACAAAACTGAATTTGAAGAGAGTTAACAATTTTTATAGTTAACACACAAAAAGTATGTGGTTTCTATTATACCAGGCTTTATTTATTCAAAGCAAAGCATTCTTATGGCCAATTCACACCGCACAGACAGACTGCAACAAACACTGACAGACTTTGTCGGATCAGTGCGTTACGTTACTCTGATGTACTTAAATGCAAACATCCTTTATTGATATGAAAATACCCCAAACCTCATTAAAATCACATAAAAATCATATACTATCATAATCATGTGTTTATTAGCTTTATGTTTCATGCATAGAAACATTTCTCTGGGAACTGAAAACACGGACAGCCAGCGCAGGAAGCCGCCAAAGGTAATCAGATCGCATAAATCAGGAATAGAAATGATGATTCTGTCTAATAAATATTAAACTGGCTTGTGTAAATATATCAATATTTCTCCAAGTATGTGCACTTTTGGACTAAAAGCCCTAATGGGCGCTGTTCAGTGCAGCTATGATAAACCGCACCAGACAGGACTGAATATGAATGCGTTTCAAAATATGATAAGTTACCAATTGATTATTTTGCACTTCTAACATAAGAAATTACTGTCACTGAAACCGAATTTTATCAAAAAAAAAAAAAAAAAAAAGTGGACAGACATCGAAGCTGGAGTATTTAACCTTTCTAATGAAACAGTTCGTCCAGATCAACTGCATAAATTCAAGTAAGCGCCCCCTTCGCAGCAACCACGGCTTCACCCATAAACGTTTTGTTCCCCATCTTTTCAGGTGAAAAATGACGCGTAAAGACATTCTGACTCGAAGTTTGTCTTTGCTGTTGGGGTGGTGTGAACATAACTGCTATTTTTCATTAAATTCTAAATCCAACACCCAACTTGATTGTCTGTGTTTTCTGGTGTCTGTCTATGTGATGTGAATTGTATTGATGAACTGGTTGCAGTGTTACACTGATCTATATCTTATCACACTACCATTTCAAGCTTAACTTGATTTACCAAAGTAGGGCAAGTTTGTGGAACATCCTTGTTAGTCCTGGAACAAAATTACTATCAAATGATCAGGTTTAAAGATTATGGTTATCAGGTTTAGGGGTGGGGTTGGGGCTTGAACAGCATTCTTATCAAACTACCAGGTTGTAGGGTTTTGGTTATGGTTTCTAAGGTTAGGTGAAGGCAAGGATTTCAATGGTAATCCAAAGGAAACGTGATGATCTCAAGAAGTAATTCTTAACAAAATGTAACTTTCTCTCAGCTTTTGTTTTTCTAGAGAGTCAATCTACCACCACAATAGAAGTGCTTTTCTTGTTCTTTATGCCACCTTAATAATTTAGTAAGAAGGACCCTCAGCTGTGTTCAATCCCTGGTCTCTTAGTTAATAACACACCCAGGATCTTCTAGAACCTTAAATTAGATAATCATTATGTGGCACGTTACTGTCCTAAAATCCAAAGTTAGAGCTAAAAGTTCAATTTAAAATCAGGTTAAGCTTGTTAAAGTTTCAGGGCCAAAATAAGGAAGACACAACTGAATTATAACCAGGATTTGACTGAAGAACTAAGTCTTAAAGGAACACTCCACTTTTTTTGAAAATAGGCTCATTTTCCAACTCCCTTAGAGTTAAACTGTTTTACTGTTTTCGAATCCATTCAGCTGATCTCCGGGTCTGGCGGTACCACTTTTAGCATAGCTTAGCATAGTTCATTGAATCTGATTAGACCGTTAGCATCTCGCTCAAAAATGACCAAAGATTTTCGATATATTTCCTATTTAAAACTTGACTCATCGTGTACTAAGACCGACGTAATATCATTGCGCCTGCTGCACCCATGGTACGGCAGCAAAGTTCCTTGATTATTACGCTGGAATGAGAGTATAATTCCTAGCCATATCGGCCTAGAAAATCGCAACTTTTCATTTTCTGTCGGTCTTAGTACACAATGTAACTACAGAAGAGTCAAGTTTTAAATAGGAAAAATATCAAAACTCTTTGGTCATTTTTGAGCGAGATGCTAACGGTCTAATCAGATTCAATGAACTATGCTAAGCTATGCTAAAAGTGGTACCGCCAGACACGGAGACCAGCTGAATGGATTCGAAAACAGTAAAACTCTAGTAAACTGTTTAACTCTAGGGGAGTTGGAAAATGAACCTATTTTCAAAAAAAAATGAGTGTTCCTTTAAACAGCCAGTAATATTTTAAGGTTAAGATTGTATTTATAGCTGGGGATGGGGTTTAAACAACAGTTTGGGGTTAGTTAGGCCCTGTTTCCACCTGGTATTTCAGTGATCCGATCACAGGTCAACCAAGACAAGCCGTTTCAACCTGGTATTAAAATATGTCTCCTGTTATCACTTCCTGAAGACACCCCCCTTTTATTTTGTCACACTTTATATCCATTACGCGGAATACGAGCCACCGAGAAAAGAAGCAAATGGATAGGATAAAGCAGCTATCATTTCAACTGTGATCTGTGTGTTTTTGTACACTTATGCAAAGTGTGAATAACTTGTTTTGGTGCGCTTTCTCACGACATGTCCCTCAATGATTACATATCAAGTCAGTAGGTAGAGAATGGCATTCTTTAGTGGCCATCCAAACACCCTAGACCAGGGGTTCCCAACCACATTCCTGGAGGCCCCCCAACACTGCACATTTTGCATGTCTCCCTAATCAAACAAACCTGAATCAAGTCATCAGCTTATTAGTAAAGACTCCAAGACCTGAAATGGGTGTGTCAAACAAAGGAGACATGCAAAATGTGCAGTGCTGAGGGGCCTCCAGGAACCTGGTTGGGAACCACTGCACTAGACCACATGAGAGTCTACACTATGAAAGCAATCCGGCTGAATGTGTTTTCGACTACTTCTGGAAGTGGTCGAAAGTAGACAAGATCAAAAAGCGTTGTCCAACTGTGATCGGATCAACAAAAATGCATGGTGTAAACAGGGCATTAGGGTTATGGTTCTTGTTCACCTATCATCCCCCTCTGATTCAGGGGTAGGTTAGGATTATGATTTTGGTAGGGATATTGTTCCTGGACCAAGAAAAGGATGTCCTATTTGTCAAAACACACTGTACACCATTTCCATTATCAATTGCATCTAGAGTACCATCAGATCTGACAATGTGATAACTATAAATGTCTGACAAATGCTTTGCTTACTGTTTGTTGTATAGTTGATCTGCTTGGGTTCTCCAGGTTCCAAGAGAGCATTAAGTGAAGACACTGAGATTTGGTATGAAGAACAGGGTAATATATTCTGCACATCCAATGTAGTGGCGGACACATTGTTTGAATATATTGTACTGATTTGGGAATTCCAATTTTTGACCGTAACTTGGTAGACCAGAACCTTGTCTACAGGTTGCCATCTGATGTGGGCAGACTGGATCCCCGTCTGTTGGACTGTGATCACTGCTGGAGGCTGTATCACTGAGAGTCAAGACATTGATCAATGCAGGGGGGTTAACATTTATCTGAATAGTGCGGTAATGATTTGATTTTTTCAGACTTTAAAAGTGAAGAAGTGTGATGAGGTTCACTTACATGTAGTGACGGTTCGTATATTGCTTCTTGCTCCTAAACCTCCAGCATTGGATGTGACCACATAACAGTCATATGTAGTTAACGGTCGAAGATTTCTAACCACTGCGCTATTGTTTGTAAAAGACAAGTTGTACCGTTCTCCGGTCAGTGTTGAATTTATCAACAAAAAGTACTGTAGTGCTGTTGGCACCGAATCCCATTCTAGCCAGATGGCTGTACTTGATAATGCCTTTGAAAAGGTTATCTGAGATGTACCCGGTGCTACAGCAGGAACAAAAGGAAAAGAGTGTTGTTATCATATCATTTGCACACAATTTATTGCTGTGTTGTGAAGAAGGCGAAGAAAGCCATATCAAATTATATCTTAATATTCTTAACAATCTGTTGTCTATTCATTGTGTAAACATTATTTTTCCAAAAAATGGATTGTGATTGTTGAATCGTATATATTAAAACATTGAAAAAACAAACAAAGAGCAAATTACCTGTCCTTGCTAATTTTACATCGACACACACAGAAGTATAAATCTGAAACCCTTTAACTGTGACAGTGTACAATGTCCCCGTCTTCAAACCAAAGACCTCTTTCCTTGACGTACTCCCAGGTACCGACGCTACAACTGGAGTGATGCTTGTGTCGTTCACAACCCGAAGGTCCAAAAAATAATTGCTTACTCCCTGGAATCTGTTCCATTGAACCAGCAGTGATGATGCCGTAGGAGAAGTTATAGAAGTGATGCTGCATTCTGATAAAGAAGGGATCACTCATAAAAGCCATGTTCTAGTATAGGCCACTAATCACTAAAAATATTTTTGTGACATTGATCATATGAACTGATTTGTAAAAACAAAAAAACAGATGTTCTTCGTAACCAATTGTTAAAGAACAGGATCATCAGGTTTTTTAAAAATGAGATATATATATATATATATATATATATATATATATATATATATATATATATAAACTATATGAACTATTAGTTTATAGTTAATTCATAGTTAATATATTGTAGTCTCTACGTTATTAATATATTAATAGGCTATATACAAATAGCGAGTTCTTTATTTATTGTCACTGTAATTAACACAATTATTATGGAGAGTTCCCGTAAACAACATATACCAATGTCTAATTACTTCTAATAACCAATTAACATTTCCTTTACTACAAGCTAATTAAACAATAATAATTGTGTTAATTACTGTGACAATGAATGAAGAACTCAATAATTGTTTATAGCGTATTAATATTAACAATGTACAACAATATATTAACTATGAATTAACTATAAACTAATAGTTTGTTAATGATTTGTAAGTACTTTATTACTGTATACTTATTATAAAGTGTTACCGAGGAGTTTTCTATTTCTTGATAGTCTTATACATCTACATATTTATTAATACATATTTATCAACAATATATTTTCACTACTTCATACAATCATAAATGTAGGCCTCATAAAGATCTGAAATGAACCCCCGAATGACTGCAATGAAACAAATGTTCTGTTCTAGAGAAGTTCACTTACCTTGTGCCTGAGTGCTCCATATCTGCACCAAAAATTAAAAACAAAATAAAAAATTAAAAACAACAAATCAATAAAACAGTTTATAGACATATATAGACAAAAAATGTAAATGTAAATATAAAAAGCATTCGTATACAATCATAGATCTACCTGAGTTAGAGTCACCAAAACTACAACACCTAGTGTCTCCAGCACTCTCATCTTTGACAATACCTGAAATATTACAAAAAGTGGTTTACATAGTAGTCAGACACGAAAGCTGATTTGGATTCTTTTGAGCTATAGAGCAGGAACACCTGTGGCCAAAGAGCCAATCAGTAGGGGGGGCCCATCCTCTCTTAATTCCCTTAGGAATAGTGAGATATGGGAGGATAACAGAGAAAAGGAGAGGGAGGGACTGATGGGAAGGAATACATAGAGAGAGGGTGGAACTGAGACAAAAACAAGATGTCCTCCAACCAATACGCCCATATAGGTCGTTTGTCACTTCTGTGAAATACGACCCAAAGGAGTGTTTACTAAAGTTGCGCCCCTATCGACAACAGGACACTTTCATTTTAATGCATTGTTCCCTTTTATCTACATCATACTTTGGTTTTCGCATAGCTCAATTGGCAGAGCATTGCAATATACAACAATATGCGATCATGTGATCATGCATCGTGGGTTCGATCCCAGGGAACACATGTGCTCATAAAGTGTATATGCGCTATAAATCACTAAGAGTAGGTTTAAGGTTGGGGTAGGTGTAGACATCAATAAAAAAATTATTTTTGCTAAATGGAAATAGGACAAATGGTGGGTAAGGGACCGTGTAAAAAGTCCACACATTGCATTTAAATGAACAAGCATTTTGATTGGTAACAACGGTCGTACGTCATTTCATGAGGACAGACGTAACACGACACTGTCATTATTTTTACGCCAGCTAAAGGGCGCATGATTTTAAAACGTAAGTATTAGTCGTAATAAGGTGCTTACAAAACAACCTATAGGGTCGTGTTTTGGAGGACAGTCTCGACAAAAATGTCATCGTCACGAGAGTTAGTCAGCTTTCATAAACTGGCACTTTCGTTGATGTGAAATCTGTTCAAAAACTTGTGTGAAATAATTTTTCATATATATATGTGTGAAATAATTTTTCATATATATATATATATATATATATATTACTTGTATTATTTAAAACTTGTTCTGAGATAAAACTTGTTCCTACAAAAGGTACATAATAAGACCATCTAACATTAATTTGGTTAATTTATTTTGATAGCTTTAGACATTCTACTAACTGTAAGTAAACTACGTGTCAACTAGCTATCATTAGAGTATTAGTAGACTGTCCCATTGTGTAGTGAACCAGGGTCCTTACTGTCCTTACTAGTGCCCGACTTCATGTACACAATATAGCCTACTGATTCACGAGCTCGGGAGCTGATTGAGACACACCCATGATATATATGCTGTTGAACTTTTGATGATCATGTTATTTTACATGTGTGTCTACGGAGCCCCTAAAGGGACGTGGTGGTGGAAAAAATAGGTAGGGAGGAAATTTTAAGTGCTGGTGGAAAAAAAATTTGGGATGGGATGATTTTTCTTTTTCTTTTTTCAAATCTTTTGCGTTCCCTCGCAAAACTTTTGCGTTCCCATGCAAAGATATTTGCGTTCCCTCGCAAAGTTATAATCGTTCCCTTGCTGTGAGCTTGGACAAACACTTCCTCTTTAATGTCCCGCTGGCTGGCAGTAGTGTTTCAGTTAGTAACATACGTTAATAATGCACACAAATAATGCGCAGCTCGAGTTTGAACTTGTTGGACTCAAATATAAAGAAATGCAGTCAGTGCTTAAGCAGTTCAGTAAAGTTGGCAATATATTTACAGATTCGAGCTTCCCGGATTAATAACTTGTGAGCTAAACGTTGTTAAAACACAAATGCAGCTACTTCCAATCATAGTAACCTAGACAACGAGCTACAACAACCCAATTTTCCTCAAATGTGCTTTATAATAAATTGGTCTCTATGAGCAGGCGGCGGAGACACACGTCTGAAGGGACCGTCTGAAAAGTGCAAAACCCAAAACCCTTTGGCTCATTTTATATTAGCCTATGTAAAATACTCAATTACTTCATTGTAACACACTGTACTGTCATCAAATTTAGTTCATACATCACTGCTCTCCTGCTGGTTAGGTACTACAACACTTAGTTTGGCAAGTAGCACATAAAGGTCTTCTTTACACAAATGATGTTGGTACACAGCTTACATACTTACAACAGCTTTTACATGATAATTGCTTACTGGATTTGATGGCATTACAATTTATTTCATATTTTTACTCATAACAGTGAAGTTATTGATTTTATTTAATAATTAATAATCATAAAAGTTATGCTTTTTTTTTTTTTTATCAAACTAAGTGTTCCAGTACAACCAGCAGGAGAGCTAAATTTGGAGAACTAAATTTGGTGACATAGTGTGTTACAGTGAAGTTATTGAGTATTTTACATAATATAAAATGAGCAAAAGGGTTTTGGATTTTGCACTTTTCAGACGGTCCCTTCAGATGTGTATCTCCACCACCTTCTTTATATTTGAGTCCAACAAGTTCAAACTCTAAGAGCTGCGAATTATTTGTGTGCATTATTAACGTATGTTACTAACTGAAACACTACTGCCAGTCAGCGGGACATTAAAGAGGAAGTGTTTGTCCAAGCACACAGCAAAGTAACGATTATAACTTTGTGAGGGAACGCAAAAGTTTTGCGAGGGAACGCAAAAGATTTGAAAAAAAAAAAAAAAAAATCCTCCCATCCCAATTTTTTTTTCCACCAGCACTTAAAATTTCCTCCCTTCCCATTTTTTTTTCTACCACCATGTCCCTTTAGGGGCTCCCTATGTGTCAGCAATGCTTCTATCGTTTGTTTCTGCTTCTTCTTCACCTGTGTTTTGATCTTGAGACTCTGTACTCTTTCAGAAAATGCATAATAATGCCCCCTACTTTATAACTATTGAAGAAAATGTCATACAGGTTTGAGGAATGAGGGTGAGTAAATAACTTTTTTTTTTTTTTTTTCCTTTTCTACAGTAACCTACAGAACATATAATAAGATCTATTGTATTCAAACTGATTTTTATGTATGTAAGAAAATGTAATATTCTTGACTTGGCTGACTCATTTTTTATCAAGCTACAATGTTATCTAAGGTTGTCTGCTTTTGTAGTTATTCCAGATGTTATGTGATATACATCCTCACAAAGACGAATATGACAGTTGCAGTCTGAGCTTCCCTCTTTTCAACACACTGTCACATACTTGTAAATTTTATGACCATGGGTATTCAACCTAACCCAGAAACAAGTGTTGTGTAAAACATCCTCAAATAATTTCCTTAAAGCTTCTATGTGAAATGAATATGGCAGGTGAGAGATCCTTTGCTCTGTGAACAAAGGCTAGGAACAGTAGGACTTGACCTGTTAAAGATGCAGATAAACGAGAGGGAGGAGCTGCCAGCTTTGAGACCAAGGTGATGGTGAAACTAAAGAAATCTGTGTTAACTTTGGAAAATGGGTCTCGGAGAGAACAAATACTTTCGATTTATGTCACTTTCTGGGCCCTCCTCGAGCCTCCTGGGCCCTTCAAACACACAAACCAAATTAATATTTATGATATGATACAACAGTTCTGTTGTCAAATGTGATTGGTCGGGCAGAAGCGTGCTTAATTGTATTGAATGTGCACTTATAGTGTTCTTCAAATCTTAAAAGTTTATATTTTAAAACCTACATGCAGATAATATAATCTGGTGGAAGTCAGGTAGTTAAAAAACACTGAAGTGGCAAAGCGCTGGACGAGATTCACCCTGAGATACTGAATGCCCTGATTGAGCCCAGTCGGGCTGCCTTGGCTGACATGCCTGTTCAACATTGCATGGGAATCCAGGACAGTGCCTGCCGTCTGGAAGACTGGTCTGGTGGTTTAAAAAAGGGGACCGGAGGGTGTGTTCCAATTGTAGAGAGATCACACAATGCCAGAGTTTTGGAAAGAAGAATCCAACTGATTGTCGAACCTTGGCTTGACAAGGAACAAAGCAGATTCTGTCTCAGATGTTGAACAGTGGACCAGATTTGTACCCTGATAAAGATCCTGGAGGGGGCATGGGAGTTTGCTTATCCAGTCTATATATGTTTTGTGGACTTGGAGAAGGCTTATGACCATGTTCCCGGGGGTGTCTTGTGGGGGGTGCTTAGAGAGTATGAGCTAACAGGCTCGCTAATGGTGTGAAAGCTGCGTTCACATTCTCGGCAGCAAGTCAAGCTTGTTTCCAGTGATTGCTGGACTCCACCAGGGCTGTTTCTTGTCACCAATCCTGTTTGGAATATTCACGGACGGGATCTCAGGACACAGCCGGTGGGTAGAGGGTGTTCAGTTTAGGGGCCTTAGAGTGGCATTTCTGTTCTTTGTGAATTATGTTGTCCTGATGTGCTCATCGGCGCTTACTTGGGTGGTTCACGGCCGAGTGTGAAGTGGTGAGAATGAGGGTCAGCACCTCCGGATTTGAGGCCATGGAAAATGGTGGATTGCCTGCTTAAGGTGGGGAGCGAGTTGCATTCCCAAGTGTAGTATCATCTCGGGGTCTTGTTCACGAGTGAGGGTAGATCGTAGCATGAGATCGACAGGTGGATCGGTGCGGTGGTGGCAGTAATGCAGTCATTGTACAGGACCATCGTGGTGAAGAGAGAACTGAGTCTGAGGGCAAACCTCTCAATTTACCAGTCGACCTATGTTCCATGGTTATGATCATGGTTATGAACCAAAAGAACAAGATCAGGGATACAAGCGGCCGAAATTAAGTCACTTTTCCACCGTCAGGGCAAACGGTTCTAAGAATGGTAAGGAATGGTTCCAGTTATGTTTCCACTTGAGCCTTGTATGGTATAGCACAGTTACAAACCGTTCTCGGCCCGGAATTCTCAGCATGGATAACCGTGTTGCTAGAATGCATGTAGTGCGTCGTAACTCTGAATTAGTCACTTGCCTGTTGCCTGGCTACCAATTTCTATGTAGCTGGCTAATTGCACTATTTGAGTGATGTAAACACAAATTAATAATAAAATTAAAAGAAATATCTGGTCATCTTCCATAATGCGGTCGCTATTTACATCTCATATCATCAGTAAACCATTCCATTACCAAGGCAATGACTGGGGCATTTGTATTACATTCCAAAGAGCAGCCCTACAGTGGAAAATGAAACCATATCCATACCGGTTGGGCCAGATTGGCACGGGATGGAATGGTTAGGCAAAGAGAACAGTTAGGCCCAATAGTGGAAAAGCGGCTTCCTCCGTAGGGTGTCTGGGCTGATGCTGAGAGAAAATATTCGGACACCCGGGAGGCCGCTGCTGCTACGTTTTGAAAGTTGTCAGTTGAGGTGGTTTGGGCATTTGGTCAGAATGCCTCCTAGACACCTTCTGGTGGAGGTGTTCAGGGCATGTCCAACTGGGAAGAGCCCCCAGGGCAGATCCAGGACATGTTAAAAGGATTATATCTCTTAGCTGGCATGGGAACACCTTGGAATACGAGAGAAGAGGAGACGGAAGCACTAGGAGCTACAGAGACGAGAGAGGGAAGAGAGGAAAAAGAAAAAAAAGAAAACTCTTGGTCCAGTTCCCGGACACACTGCCGTTCGGTCCTCAGCCAGTCGAGAGGCTCTTCCATCGCGGTGCCATGCGATGGTACTGGACGCTCGGTGGACGGCTCGATCCTCCTCCGCCCCCTGGCAGCCGGCGATGGCTCCTCCGGCTGAGGACAGCGGCAGAGAGTCCCCCGTTCCCTGCTCCTCCCCTTCATGGCGGACGGCAGCAGGCTACGGCCCACAGCGAACGGCGGCGACTCCTCCGCTCCCTCTTGGACGGCAGCCACCCCACCTCATCCCAGGAGCACGGCAGCGAGCTCTCCGTCCCACCTGTTGATAAATCGCTCCAGCACCACTGCTTCGGGCAACCACTCGCGGTCTTCACACTCCCGCACTGCCCGACCTCCTCAACACCGCAATCCCTCTCAGCAGCGAGGGCCCTCAGACAGCATGTTCCTCCTTCCTCCCGGGTTTCGGCACTAATGTAACGTAGTTCGTAGATACGGGAAGAAGGAGGCGGGAACCGGCGAACGTTTAAACATAACTTTAATATATAAAATAAACAAAGAACAAAACGAAAGTAATGCTGGCAGACCCTCGCGGACGTCTGCCGGCCACACAAACATACTAAAACATAAAGTAAAGTCCAGGCCTGGTCCTCTCTCGTCCTTCACTGTCGTCGCTCCCCTTTTATGCTTCCAGAGCTCCTCTGTGAGAGATTCGAGACTGGTGCAACGCGCCGTTTCCTCATGGCTCGCGCCTGCCCTGCTCGTCACACTGTACTTAAGTACATTTTTCAAGCATCTGTACTTTATCTGAGTATTTGTATTTTGGGAAACTTTACTTTTACTTAACTACATTCCAAAGCATAATATCAACATTTTTCCTCCCAAGAATATTTTTTATCAGTAGCATTACATTTTTGTGTCTGTGTTTATTTTATGAAACTTTGCCAGGTATGTGAAATAACCCTTTTATAAAAGCTATAAGCCCCATAAAGTTGTGATTTACTGTGAATTTATAAGTGGGTTTTAGCTGTTCTAAATTCAGTGTAAATCATAGCTTCACAGGGCTTATTGCTTTATTACCTGTCTGAATACATTACATTCAGTTCACTCTTAAGTACCTGTATATTCTTTTAAACTGTTATTTTCATAATAAGTATTCTTTTTAAAAGTATGCTAATGTATAGCCCACTCTTTACTCACAAGGGCCAAGAGTGCTGAGATAACAGTTTAACAGCACTGGAGCACTGAGACTTTTCATTCTTTTTTTTTTTCAATCTTTGTTTCAGACTGGGGACATGCTGATTGTTCTTCCCTTCCTCCATATTCCTCAAATCCCATTGGAAGTTGTGTTTGGTCATGTGACACACTAAAACCATTGGCGTCTCCAAACACTAATGAGATTCATGAGCTTAGGCGAAGGGGTTCTGTTTCTTACACAAAGACTTGGAATGTAGCACACAAGTCAAATGAACTACTTTTATGATAGTGCCTTTTCCCCTTTTTGAAGTTTGTCAGAATAAATCACCCTTTACAGTTTGAGCATTCTACCCAATTCTTTGTGTGTGTGTTCCTCAGAAGAAAGAAAGCCATACAGGTTTGGAACAACATGACGGAGAGAAAATGATGACAGAAGTGTTATTTCTAAGTGAACTATTCCGAAGTTACTGGAAGAACTTTTTGAAAGATCTTTTCATCCTCTCTGACGGTAGAAGATAATTTGTTTTGAACCTCTTTTGAAAGTGCTTTTTTTTTTTTTTTTTTTTTTTAGTTATTAACTAATGTTTAACTAATGAACATTATTGTAAACATTAAGTGTTACCAAGAAACTTAAGCTAATCCAGACTCATATCAAGCTGTTTCGTTATATAAACAGTTTATTTGTATTATACTGAAGTCATTTTACACAAAAAAATGCCCAAAGCAAAACTGAATGCCACAGACAAAAGGCCTTATGACAATGAAAAGTGTTTAATGTTGAAAGTATACCTTACATGTGACCATGAATACCTCTGTTATATGTTGCTTCTTTCTTGCTTTTTTCTTCGGGGCTCCAACATGTCAAAGGGTTTAAAAAACCTTCGAAATTGAGCTTCGACATTGAGCTTTCTGAGATTGAATGTCGATTAGCTACTCAAATGGTCCACGTTCTGTTCAGTCTGGGGAACATGATTTGGTTGATTGTTTAGTGTCAACAAAGATACATAAAAAGTCAGCATGTTTACATATGTGATTTGATACTCATTGCCACACAAGAGATTCATAAAGAATCATGCTCACATTGACCTAGAAACAAATTTGTTGCTGTATTTGATGACTGGGTGGTCCAGTACTCTCTGTATGTCCAAACTACAGCCTGACTTGCAGGAAGTTTTGGGGGAAATAAAGTTTGGCTTAGTGTGCTCTCCAGTTATACAGGACATGCACTGAATGCAAAAGCAAATGAGCACAATTATTGCAGAATAGAACAATAGCAGGTGGCCCTCAAACTAACCTCTATTCAAATTATTGGAGAATTATAAAGTTGCTCTCAATAATTTTAACTTATTTTTTAATAATATTAGTTAACTAGTTCAGTTAGTTATAAAAATCGCATTTCATCAATAGACAACAAAACACTTACGACATTCCCTGAGGCCCATTAATGTTTCCTGATTCTCAGACCCAGAAAGGTTCAGTTACTGTAGATCCATGATGATAATAAGAGCAAGACCTTATTGTATTAAAAGGAGACAAACACAAAAGATGGTTTCATAGATGAATGCTGTGGAAGATGTGGGAACCATTAACAGAACTCCATGGGGAACATTTACGACATGAAAGATGTGACAGTTTGTTTACTGTCATACTTCTCATGCCAAAACACTTAAAAGTATCACAAAACAACAAAGATAACTCCATTCCAGTATTACATGTGCAGGATGACACTGTCACAGCGACGAACTCCGTGGTTCCCTCCTCTGGCCATCGGAGGGAGCCATCACCGGAATTCTAACACACGCATTCACAGACACATGATGATGATAATGCATCATCCAAATTATTATTAAGGCATGTAAATAGAATCGGTTCAAACTTGTCAATCAAATTAATTTGATTTTGGGTTAATATTAATTTAAGAGATATTTTTTTCAAAGGCAAAAACATTCACATTCATATATGTGACCCTGGACCACAAAATCAGTCATAAGTTGCACAGGTATATTTGTAGCAATAGCCAAAAATACAAAATGATCGATTTTTCTTTTATGCCAAAAATCATTAAGATATTAAGTAAAGATCATGTTCCATGAAGATATTTTGTAAATGTCCTACCGTAAATATATCAAAAATGTTATTTTTGTGAGTGGATATTGCTAAGGACTTCATTTGGAGAACTATAAAGGTGATTTTCGCAATATTTTTTTTGCACCCTCAGATTCCAGATATTCAAATAGTTGTATCTTGGCCAAATATTGTTTTATCCTAACAAACCATACATTAGTGGAAAGCTTCAGCTTTCGGATGATGTATTTTAAAAAACTGACCCTTATATGACTGGTTTTGTGGTCCTGGGTCACATATAGAAAAAAGGGATTATCAATATATTTTCTTTATAAATAAGCCAAAATGATACCTAATGTAGGTCAATACAATAATAATAATAATAATAATAATAATAACTTAATCTCACCATAAACAAAAGCTAAATTATCTATAAAATCAAAGCAGAATTTTCACTTATAAATAAGATTAAACTAAAAACATTTTGTTAGTCATTGTTTAAGGGTAGGCACGGTTGCCTTGAACCGAGCCCAAATGTGATTGTCCCCTCATTATCATTTATGCTGCGCAGCGATTTTCACTTGCATGTATCAGAGGTTTATTACAAAGTCAGCTGACGTTAATGGAGGAATTTGCAGCTTTACTCGCAACAATTCCTTTTCATCAATAAGGTGAGATCCAGACTCGCTATAAACCCAAATACACTCAAATTAATTACAATAATTGAAAAGTGTACTATCCAAGTAGTAATAAAGATGTTTGCCGTAGTAATGATGACAGTAGCGTACACAAAAGTAGTAGCTGTTCCGTGCTCCGGCACGGTTAGCGCTCACACTGCATGTGTACCGCGCTCCAGCCTAACTGAACCGTGCTCTGGCCCACCTCTTCCAAGCCGGCCAGGGACGGCTAATCGAACCGCGCCTGGGCACGGCATGGAGCAATCACACTAGTCAAACGACCCATGCTTTGGGGGTCAAACGCGCTCAGGCACGGTTCAGAACGCCTAGAGTGAGTACACGCTAATTTAGTTAACTTGCTTTAAATAAAGTAAACATCAAAAGTCCTTAATGTTTATTGTGATGTAGAGTTTTTCAAAAATTCTTAAGAAACCCGTAAATACGCTACACGGAACCAACCCAGACCCGTCTATTATTTTGAATGTTGGACCTGGACCTGTGCAGAACCAAGAAATGCCAAACCCGGAACCGACGCAAACCCGTCTATCATTTGAAAGTTTATTTAGACCCTACCCCGGCCGGGAAGACACAGACCCGACTGGACCCGATCGGCACATAGGCCTATTCCATAGCAAATTGCTATTAACAAGTCAACAAACAAGTTGCAAAAATAAAATGTTTTGTCTTACCTAAAGTTAGTAGCCTTCTCCCTTGTGATATATGGCTTATTACTGATGTATAATTCTCCTTGCCATGTTATTCCTCTCTTGCCAATTGAAATGGTTAATCCAGCTTCCAGCTTCAAAATTCCATTTGCTGTCACGGTGATGGATGACAAATGCGACTAAAGTTTTGCATTTTGTTGCATCTCGAGTCAACTCACATAATAAGATAACTTTGACTGTTTGCCGTTTTTAACTACAATAACGATTGCTCTTTCAGTGGCATGGCCGCTGATGTTAGCATTACTTATTTACAATAATTTCTGTGCTCTCTGAGCCAAGTCTGACTAAAATTTTAGATATAACAAGACAGTTCATTCATAATATTATTATAAAAATAGGAGAAAGAAAGTGCACGCACTTGAGACTGCACATGCGTGTTAGCTGGAGCAACCTGAAATATAAGCTTTTTAACGCAATTTGAGCATCATAGAAAACATTAATGTGACAGCTCATCTCAGATTTTGTTGCTGATTTGAAATATGTTATTTAAATGTGAGTGTGCGAGGCTGCAAGCAGTTACGCTATTGAGATTTGAAGTTTGTTTGCATTACTGTTGCACACAATATGAACAGGAAAAATCGTGGGCTTGCATTAACTCTGCCCACTCTGCTTCTGATAGCTGGGGTCGCTTGTGGTTTGTTTTCATATTATTTCCCAGCTCACACTTTGCAAGTTACAAAACACACGCACAACTCTGACTGAGTCTGAACACGTCCGGGCGATCTCCGATCGACTAGGGTATTATTTCTTGGGTCCTCTTTGTAGACCTCTATTGTGATGTCCTTTTACAATTGTCACATACAGGCTTAGATACAATGATGGGAACAGAGATGGATCAGTTCAAACAGGAAAGTTTATTTATGAAGAGGCAGGAACTCAGTCCATAAACAGGTAAGTGGATGAATAAAGAGTTGTTGGCAGACTTGAGCTTGTCTTACAGGTTAGCAGAGCACGCACACACAAGGGCACAGATGAGAAGACGAGGGATGACTGGATGGTGACTTGGATGACTGGATCGAGGTAACAAGGCTGGTAGAGTATCTCAGGAACTTCTAGCAGGTAAGAAGCAAGGTAAGTAAGTCTGTAGCATCAGATGAGGCCAGACAAAGACTGAGGGTGTGTGTGTGCTACTTATAGTGTTGGTGATGAGGGCTGATAAGTGCCAGGTGTGCATGGTTAATACTCTGGTGAGTATTCCACGGGCCACTCCAGAGGACCATAAACCCCAGCGCCATGGCCAGCCCCGTCCGTGTGGAGCAGGTGGATGGCTTGAGACAGGGCCAGATCCAGGATGTCATCTCAAGGTACAAAGGAGCATTCCTCTGGCCTGTATCCTTCTCAGTCAACCAGGTACTAGAGACCACCCTCATGGCACCGGGAGTCCAGGATTTCCTTGATGCCATAGATGGGTCCATCCTCCTGGAGCATCAGTAGGGGGGGGGTCTTCTGATGGGCCAGGCTCTGTGGAGAAAGCAGATAAAGGTGAGTGGAAGGCTTTGTGGAATGATTCGTGAAAAAATATATGATTACATAACTTTATTGTTTTTCTTGGTTGACAGTATGTTCATCCACAATTATTACCCATAAATCCCCAATCCCTAACAATCCACAACACAATACAATCCACAATACTGTACAATCACATAAAAAGAAAGAAAAAAAGTAATTAGTGTAGATTTGATTTTTTGTATGTACCTTATTCAATTCCAATACAGCTTGATGTACAAATGATTGCTTTAGTCTGACTCGATTATATCTCCTTGTACCATCTGTTAGATGGTAAGACTACAAATGCATTATGCAGTACATGATTCGGTTCAGAGACAATATTATTTGCCAATATTAAAAGGTTCTTAAAAGTAGGGTGAATTCTGTAGAGGGAGAGTGATTGTAGATTGTACGTCAACGGGTTCACCTGTTACAGGATGGTGAAGGGACCAATGTATCTGATACTTAGTTTCTTGCAGGGCAGGCACATCCTGATGTCCCTGGTGGAGATCCACACCTTCTGCCCAGTCTGGAAGATGGGAGTCGAGGATCTCCAGACATCAGTGTGGCTCTTATGTTGGCACACTGCTCACTGCACATAATGGTGGGCAGCGTCCCAGACCTTCTCGCTCTCACAGAACCAGAACTTCATAGGGTTCCCCATCACAGGAGTACAATAGTGGCTGGTAGCAGAGTACGCACTGGGATGGTGTTAATCCAGCCTTAGGTTGGCGGAGTGAATTCTGGGCGTACTCTGCCCATGCCAGGAACTAGGAGGTCTAGTGGCTGTTGCAGAAAGTTCAAAGGATAAATTCCTGGATTTTCCTCTCTGTTTGCCCATTTGCCTGGGGATGAAGAGAAGCTGACGGTCACACCCAGGAGTGAGAAAAAGGCTTTCCATACTCTGGAGATGAATTGTGGTCCTCTATCAGAATCAATATCCTTAGGTAACCCGAAGTTCCAGAATACATGGATAAAGAGTAATTCTGTGGTTTTCATGGCTGTGGGCAGGCCCTTCAGAGGAATCAGGTGACAGCCCTCGGAGAACTGATCTATAATGACAAGAATACAGCTAAATTCATTGGATGCAGGTAAGTCTGTCATAAAATCCACTCCCAGGTGTGACTATGGTTTTCTTGAAATGGGCAATGGGAGGAGTTTTCTGGCCGGAAGGTGGTGAGGTATCTTTTTATGGCACATTCTTCACAACCTTGGATGAACCTTCTGATATCAATAGTCATTCTGGGCTACCAGAACTGTTCCTGGACAAGCAAGAAGGTATGATTGGTCAGAGTGCCAGAGGACTGTATGTATTCAATGAGAGGAATACACTGTGATGACAGAACATATCTTGTTGGGTGGACAGCCCAGCGGATCTGACTCAGTTGCAGCAGCCTCAGTAATCCTACCGTACAGTGTCCGTTGGATGGGACTGACCACCAGAGTGGGTTGGTCAGAACTTTCCTCAGGAGCATGGAGTCTTGATAGAGCATCGGCTTTGCAGATTTTCGACCCTGCATGATAGGTGATGGAAAGTTAAACCGGGTTAAAATGATGGTCCATCGGGCTTGCCGCGGATTCAATCTCTTGCCATCTCTCAGAAATTCCAGATTCTAATGATCGGTTAGGACCAGGAAAGGATGACAGGCCCACTCTAACCAGTGTCGCCACTCTTCAAGAGCTAGTTTGATGGCCAGGAGCTCTTTGTTGCTGATGTCATAATTTTGAGAGAGCCGGGCAGAGCTGGGGTGACTTTCTTGGAAAAGTATGCACATGGATGGGGATGGGCTGGATTCCCCTGCTGTTGTGAGAGGACAGCACCCATGCCCGTGGTGGAGGCAACAACCTCTGCAATAAAGGGTTTTTGTGGGTCAGGATGGCGGAGCAGTGGAGCAGTTGTGAAGGCTTACTTCACCTGGTTGAAGGCATGGGTGTCGTCAGCTGTCCAGGACAGAGACTTGGGCTTGTTCTGAAAAACTTGCTGAAAAGTGTTGCTCAACACATCTGCTCCAGTGCAGCAAGGATGAGGGGAAGTGGGTATCAAAACTTGATGGTTATCTTGTTGAGTGATCGATAGCCTATGTCCTTTTTGGCCACAAAGAAGGCACTGGAAGTAGCAGGGAAGGTGGACAGTCTGATGTAGCCCTGTTTGAGAGCCTCAGTCAACTAACAGATGCATTTCTCCCAACTTCAGTGCAGTTTTGCATCTTCCTATAATGTTAACCAAACAGTCTTTTTGATGGCCGATTTCACTATATACTATATTACTTTTTATATACTTTTATGTATTGGCTTATATTGGAGATATCAGATTGTGGAGAATTGTCAGGAAAGTACAGGAAGAGAGAAACTCAAAAGGGGAACTCAAACTCGATCCCGTCTCTATGAACACATCAATGCACTACCTCTGTACCACAAGAGGGCGTTTCATCGGAAATACCCTATTTTGCTTTATTTACTGTAGCAGATACTGTTATTAATCTAACCACAACACTGATGATGATGCTGATTTTTATGTTTTGGGAGAACATTTTGATTTTGTGTTTAGCCCCCTTGTACCCTGTACTTTTAAAATGTTCAGTATAATCAAAAATAATTTTATTGAAAGCATTTTTTTTTTTAAATATCCTACATTTTCATTTGTACCCTTTTCTTTTGGCCAACTGTATAATGCAAAATGACTGAGTTGATAAATCTGTAACTATACTTGACCAACACTTTCTGCAGTGCTCATATGTGACCGCAAGAGGGCACCTGAATACCTGACTAATCATCCCTCCTTTTACTGAGCTCTCAAAACAGCCTAATATAGCTGGCTAAAATGTGTCATTGACCATAATTCTAGATTGTTTAATGTTTGTTTAGAAGTAGTGGTATATTATTTATGCATTATGAATTCATTTTTTATGGGGAAACAAAATCAATAAGCTGGTTTACTGGTTTCCTGGTCTGCTTTTTGAGGAGTTCTAGCAACTTTACATTGATGACTGCCATAGATACTGTTTCCCTGTCTGTCTACCTCTGTAACTTTCTTTCTTTCTTTCTTTCTTTCTTTCTTATCAGTGCACCCCCTTCAAACTGTGGCAATACTATATATGGCTTATTACAGTTGTGGCAATGTATGTGCCTTTCTCTAATGATGGGGAAGCAAACACAGACACACTTTATTAATGCAGGGGATGAATTTTATTGTCAAAATATAGATGTTAATTTACATCATAACATATCTTGTATTTGACAAACATCCAAGGGAAGTTGAATTAACAAACAGACGTATATTTCCCTCAGAGGCACTGCTTACTGTAGAGGAGTTCAGATTCATTTATCTCTCAGAGTGATCCTCCTGTTTTAAAAACTGGGAAATTACTGTTTCATTTTATGTCAATTATTCCTGGAAACTGATGCATAGACGTAACCACTGCCACTGTTTGGATGTTGCAAAGAAGTGCTTCACTAAAATAACTTTTAGTTTACTGTCAACTGAATTTTGAGGGGAGAATCGTAGAAATTCCAATTGCAGAAAATAATTTGACACATGTCATGAATTGGGTTTAGTGAAAATCCCTGAGATAATACTAGGGATCCCTGAAAATTAAGTTAATAATATAATAATAATAATATACATTCATCGTCTGTTGAAAGAAAATCTTGCAACTTGTAAAACGTGCAAATTCCTCTTAAAGATTCTCCCATTAATCAGTGTCACATCTAATCAAACCATATTAAATGATTGACATAAATTACATATCTTTAAAGCAATTTAAATATATAAACATCAGTGATTGGACAGTGTTGAATCCTGACTAATGACATTATTCAAATAATAACATTAAAATTTGTTCACTGTGTGACTTCATATGCCAATACAGTAAATTATTGTGTTGCAAAATATTCGATACAGGTTTGAGGGCATTTTCTGAAGAGTCCAGTCATCCAATATTATCAGAAGCTGTACAAGAGAGAGAGAAAAAAAAATAGTTAAATGTTCTTTCTCTTTAGCTATACAGACGCATGATGGAATTTTTCTGATTGAATATTTAAAAATCAACAAAATAAAAAGACCTTGATGACAATTTTTTAATTTTTTTTTTATTTTAAGTATTCAAATGCTGCCATTATTTTGCCCTTTTCATGGAACTGTGCATTTGTTCAGAACACATGAAGCAAATCGTAATTGTGCCACTTGTGTATAAATAAAATTATAATACCTGCAATAATATAATTGATGCCTCTATTGTAGCTAAAGTTCCCAATAAAGAAATGTATTGCTCTTCTGGAAGAAGTTCAAGTGGCATAAGTGCTGGTTCGTTTAAAAACGGACCTTTTATTTCCAGCAGTGCTGTTTTCACTGTTTTCTAGTTGCAACAGAATCCTGGTTTGTAGATGCGATACAAGGTTCTTTTATTGGGCTTTACTGAGGATTAGTCTGTGAAAGGACTGTGTAATGAAGATACATGTGTCTGTACTTGGCCGTACCTCGCTGTCTGAAGGACATCCATCCCATCATTATCTTTTTCCTTGATAGAGAACTGAGAGTAAAGAAAAGCTTCAGTTAAATATTTCATTTCCTGGATTTTGAGTAATAGAGCATTCAATACTTCATATGGACATGGTTGCCTTATTTTTGGTATGATTTGAAATAATGTATTCAGTTCCATATGCTAAGATGTTCTCATTCTTACCCATCCCGACATTGCTGCCCACACATGAGACTGAAAAGACAGAACATGTGCACAAAAGTCATGCTTTTTATATTAATTTCAGTTATGTTATGTTCAATCAGAATGCAATAAAGTTACTCGACACTTAAAAATGTCAATGTCCTTGCATTAGATAATACAATAGCAAAAGAAGTGTCTTTTCTTTTAAAGAAAGATAATACAGACCATTCACAAAAAGACTTTGTTGAGTTTGAAATGATAAAACTGAAATAGATATACTGTTCTCACGTTGTGGTTCATGTTCATACACTGTGGTTCCTCTGCTAGGAAGAAAAGTGCCTTCATTCATCCACTAAAAATTAGGGATGCACCAAAATTTCGGCTTCCGAATATTGCCAGCAGCACAGATCAAGCGCACATGAACCGATCATCTCCTCTTTACTACTAGTTACAGCACCAAATAAACATGGGTGAACACCAGAAGTTATGTTGAAAGATACAGGACAACTTAATGAAATGAATGCTGTCTCATGTAATCGCTCAATCAGTGTTTCAACGGGTAAAGACGTCAATAAAATATACAATGTCACTTAATGTTAACTTCAAGAAAGCTAAATGTCCATAAACACATTAGTTAGCTAGAAAGAAATGAACTCTAGAGAAGAGCATTTTGCTAAATATATGCACTATATTACATATTTGTTATATTTTTACTTAACCTGTTAGTGATGTCTTCATTATTTAATGTATGTTTGAATAATTTCGGGTTTTGGGCAAGTGCATCCTGAATTTTTGGTTTCAGCCCAGAATTTTCATTTTGGTGCATCCCTAATAAAGATAACCTTTTGGTTTGTTTCCAGATGCCATTTGGTTTGATATTTTGGTTACACTTTATTTTACAGTTTCCTTGTTACACGTTACATGTACTTACTATAGTAATAACAGCAAACTATGCATAATTATGTGCAACTAACCCTAAACCTATTACTAAGCCTAACCTCAGTACTAAAATGTATAATTACAGTGTAACAAGGACACCTTAAAATAAAGTGTAACTGATATTTTATCTAATGCAATGAAAGGCAAAAATTTTAAGTGTGTGCAAATCATTTTGGGGGCAGCTGTACTTCGTTACCTGAATACATCCTTCTGTTACAGAACGGGACCTTGGTTCCGTCTCGATTGAGTGGGGCGACGACTACTGAGTACACCTGACCACACACGATCTCTGACACGTCGCATGTGTTGCTGCCCGGTTCTGGGCTGCACACGTGAGTGCTGTTGCTCCCCTTGACCTCTGCTGTGTAGTTGGTGAGGGCGCTGCTTGACCTCCAGCGCACACGCAGAGTGTTATTGGTTCCTCGAAAGAGACGGATGCCCGAGGGACAGCAGTCACCTTGAGAGAGACCAGAACAATTGATCAAACTCTTCAACAGGTGATATTATTGCTGTAAACTTTATATACATTAGCCGGCATGGATTATTGGAAAGTGCTGCATTAACTACAACAATGACTAAATAGCTACTTGGCTATTGGCTAACATTATTTTCCCCACCTTCGTGGCCTAGATGATGTCAGGTGATAGCAAAATTTATTTCTGAGACAAAACATTGTTGATGAATTCTTATTTAGAATAATGTGCACTGATGAATATTTATTATGAAAAGGCTAAATGTTGATTTCATGTCAACTCCAGAAGTAAAGTTGCTTTCATGTGTTATCATCATAAATACGAGCTTCCTAGATGGAAATTGGAGCTCTCCAACTGTTAATGACTGGGAAACTCAGAGATAATTTTGATGCCTGTGTTTCTGAGTTCAACAGGCTTTAACCATGGCAGAGGAGAAAAGCATTTCTGTAGTGTTAAGTTCTGTTTGTTTTTCCCACAACATCTATATTGGTTTCTCTTGCCATTACAGTAATGCGTATTTTTGTATATAAAATCCATTTGATGCATGTTGTATTTTTTGTATATGTATTTTACGCATAGAAAAAAAGCATTTATTTGACCAAATCGTCAGTGAACTGACTATCTAGATAGCGACCCAGGTGAAAAAAAAGTACACTTCTATAATGTACTTAAAGTGTTCTATTTTCGCGCACTAATTTTGTATTTAATATACTAAAAATTATTCTTTAGTACTTCTTAAGATAATCTTAAGAACATCTAAGTGTACTCAAGTGTGCTATTTGAGACACCATGAAATTTGAACTAAAATGTGCTTTTAATATACTATCTCTGCATTTTAAAAATGTATTTAGTTACCAATTATAGTACACTTGAACCCGTAGTGTACTACCACTGGCAACTAAATACATTTTTTAATACAGAGATAGTATATTAAAAGCACATTTTAGTTCAAATTTCATGGTGTCTCAAAATAGCACAGCTGAGTATACTTGGATGTTCTTAAGATCATCTTAAGAAGTACTAAAGAAATTGTTTTAGTATATTAAGTACAAAATTAGAGCACTTTAAGTACATTATAGAAATGTACTTTTTTTTCACCTTGGGAAGTTAAAATTTATAAGGGTGCACCTTGCCAACGAATGGGACGCTACATTTTATTCACATGGATATTGACTAAATATCTACTGTACATTTTGGGTTTAATTTAATTATATATAAATAATTTAGTCACCCCTATGTCATCCAAGATGTTCATGTATTTCTTTCTTCAGTCGAAAAGAAATGAAGGTTTTTGAGGAAAACATTCCAGGATTTTTCTCCATATAGTGGACTTCACTGGGGTTCAATGGGTTGAAGGTCCAAATTGCAGTTTCATCGCAGCTTCAAAGGGCTCTACATGATCCCAGACGAGGAATAAGGGTCTTATCTAGTGAAATGATCGGCCATTTTCTAAAAAAATAAATAAAAATTATATACTTTTTAACTTAATGTTCATCTTGCACTGCTCTGCCACGCATTACTTAATCACGTTGGAAAGGTCACGTGTGATGTAGGCGGAAGTACCGTGGTAGGGCGAAACACTACATCTCATTTTCTCCTCCAACTTCAAAATTGTCCGACATTGTTGATTTAATTTTTTGTAAAGGGCGTTCGCTTTGTAGACACTGGATCGGAACTTCCGACTACATCATGTGTGACATTTCCAGCATGCTTATGTAATGCGTGAAGAGGACGCTATGCAAGTGGCATTTGTGGTTAAAAAGTATCTACATTTTTTTTTTTTTTTTTTTTTTTTTAAGAAAATGACCGATTGTTTCACTAGATAAGACCCTTATTCCTCATCTGGGATTGTGTAGAGCCCTTTGAAGCTGCACTGAAACTGTAATTTGGACCTTCAATCCGTTGAACCCCAGTGAAGTCCACTATATGGAGAAAAATCCTGTAATGTTTTCCTTAAAAATCTTTTTTTCGACTGAAGAAAGAAAGACATAAACATCTTGGATGACATAGGGGTGTGAAAATTATCAGGAAATTAATACTTTAATAATCACACCAGAAGTTTATGGAAGCACTATTATGTTTTATATTGTTGCTGTCTGATGAAAAACCCACATTTGTGCAGTTTTGAATTTTTACCATAGATGCAACAGTTCACATGTGTAATGATAGAATTTATAGTGCAAAAGGTGACTAATTTTATTATTTTCATTTCTTTTTGCAAGAGTTTTAATAAGATTCTTTTTTTGGAGACATTTTTCATTGGACAGCAACAATATGCATTTATGGTTTTTCTACCACTAATAACGGTAAGTCTTTGAGAACACACTGGCTGAAAATCCATGATAGGTGCACTCCGCCTTGTGCCCGGTGCGGCTAATGGCTTCCAGAGAGACGGTGTAGTTAGTGCCGCAGGTGATGCATCCCATTATGCATTCGGTGTCCATGGTGTGACACTGCGCATTGCCTCGTGGTGAAGACAGAGAGGCGATGTAGGTCAAGGCGCCATTAGCGGCCGACCAGGTCACATTGGTCATGGCCTGGGTCACCTGGCTCACCATGAGATTGTCTGGGCAACAAGGTGCTGTGGGGGAAAAATATTAATAAAATTATATTTGTCGACTTTTCAACAACTGTTCCAGAACCCAAAGACTGAAATGGCAACTCATTAGTGACCATTTAAAATGCTCTACATAGGCAAAAACTCACATTTAAATCGTTTTCTGTTAGCATGTTGCTAAGCTAATGCCACTATAAGCTTAAAATATACAGTACAGCATAAAATGTACAAATATTGGTTAAAATAGCCCATTTTTAAGTATTTTATTGATACTTTTTGAAGGAAATACAATTCTTTTCTTCAATCATCTTGAATGTATTTTAGCTGCCTGTGACACATTTGGCTTCTTGGCTCTAAATGGCCATGGAAAGCTGACCTGTTTCCAGGGGAACGGTGTAGCTAGGTATGCTATTTCCAGCTGAGGAGGACGCTGTGGCACTGACATCAAAATTGGAGCCACAGGGCAAGTTGGGCACCTGACAGAAAGTGCCATTTGAGTGACAGACATGCTCGTCGCCCGCTAAGCCAACCACAGTGACAGTGTAGTTGGCAGCAGTGTTAGCAGAAATCCAGTTAACCAGCACAGTAGACGCGTCACTCTGGCTCACACTTTTGATCTCAGGCATGCATGGAGCTTTTTGGCAAAAAGAAAAAGAGAGAGTGTGTGTACAGTATACATCTGTGGCATATATTCAGGATCTAAGTATGTTAGTATACCTGTTTCATGCGTTTGTGGACTGCAGGTGAGGTTGCAGCCGCTTACATCGTTGCATGGTATGACGACTATGCTGTACCTGCTGTTGCAAGTGAGGTCAGAGAGGGCACAGCTGGGCGCCGTGTCGTTACACAGGATCGTTTCTGTTGCATCCACAGCACGAGTCTCGTACAGATCCGCACCACGCACAGGAGACCAGTTTATCATCAGCGTCTCCCAAGAAACTGCAGAAACCGACGTGAGCTTTGGACAGCAAGGCACTGTGGATAGTAAGTGAAGATAAACAAGGTTCTTTATGTAGAAGCATTTTTGTTATTTAAAAAGAATGAATGGAGTCATTACAGTTTTATGGAGGAAATCATTCAGTAACAGGGTTACAGGTAAAATGTGGTACACATCTAAATATTACATTTCTGTAATTATGTCCAAAGGAAGACACCATTGGACAGGACCAAAACACCATTTAAGGGGTTAGTTCACCAAAAAATGAAAATTCTGTCATTAATTATTAACCCTCATGTCATTCCAGATACGTAAGATCTTTGTTCGTTCATCTTCGGAACACAAATTAAGATCTTTTTGATGAAGTCCGAGATGTTTCTGTCCCTCCATAGAGATCCAACGCAACTACCACTTTCAAGGTCCAGAAAAGTAGGAATGACATCATTAAAGTACTCCATGTGACTCCAGTGGTTAAACCTCAATTTTATGAATTGACGTGAGTAATTTACCATTTTACTTACAAAAATATTGATCTGCAATGTGCGTTCACGAGAGCATCTCGACGCATGCGTGTTGTGTTCAGACTTGCGCGTCTTCATGAGCACCACGACGCATGCGTGTTCTGTTCAGACTCGCACGTCAACTCAACGCATGTGTGCGTCTTCATGAGCACCACGACGCATGCGTGTAGTGTACAAACTTGTGTGTCAACACAACGCACATGCGCGAGTGTTCATGAGAGCATCACGACGCATGCGTGTTGTGTTCAGACTTACGCATCAACTCAACGCACATGCGCGAATGTTCACGAGAACTTCACGATGCGTGCGTGTTGTGTTGTGTTCAGACTCGCGCGTCAACTCAACGCACATGCGCAAGTGTTCACGAGAGCACCACGACGCATGCGTGTTGTGTTCAGACTCGCGCGTCAACTCGACACATGCGTGTTGTGTTCAGACTCGCGCGTCAACTCAACGCACATGCGCGAGTGTTTACGAGAGCATCACGACGCATGCGTGTTGTGTTCAGACTCGCGCGTCAACTCAACGCACATGCGCGAGTGTTCACGAGAGCACCACGACGCATGCGTGTTGTGTTCAGACTCGCGCGTCAACTCAACGCACATGCGCGAGTGTTCACGAGAGCACCACGACGCATGCGTGTTGTGTTCAGACTCGCGCGTCAACTCAACGCACATGCGCGAGTGTTCACGAGAGCATCATGACGCATGCGTGTTGTGTTCAGACTCGCTCGTCAACTCAACGCACATGCGCGAGTGTTCACGAGAGCATCACGACGCATGCGTGTTGTGTTCAGACTCGCTCGTCAACTCAACGCACATGCGCGAGTGTTCACGAGAGAATCACGACGCATGCGTGTTGTGTTCAGACTCGCTCGTCAACTCAACGCACATGCGCGAGTGTTCACGAGAGAATCACGACGCATGCGTGTTGTGTTCAGACTCGCTCGTCAACTCAACGCACATGCGCGAGTGTTCACGAGAGCATCACGACGCATGCGTGTTGTGTTCAGACTCGCTCGTCAACTCAACGCACATGCGTGAGTGTTCACGAGAGCATCACAATGCATGCGTGTTGTCTTCAGACTCACGCGTCAACTCAACGCACATGGGCGAGTGTTCACGAGATCTTCACGATGCATTTGTTTTGTGTTCATGCGAGAGCTGACATTGTTGCGTGAACGCTTTGGATAATATTATTTTGTAAATAAAGTGGTAAATTGTTTTTTTTTTGCACAAACAAAGCACTCACGTCGCTTCATAAAATTGAGTTTAAGCCACTGGAGTCACATGGAGTACTTTAATAATGTCTTTCCTGCCTTTCTGGACCTTGTTGTGGTAGTGGTAGTTGTGCTGAATTTTCATTTTTGGGTGAATTAACCCTTTAAGGCAGGGGTGGGGAACGTTGATCCTGGAGGGCCATTGTCCTGTAGAGTTTAGCTCCAACCCTAATTAAACACACCTGAAGCTAATCAAGGTCTTAAGGAGTACTTGAGTTACAGGAAGGTGAGTGGTTTTTTCAGGGTTGGAGCTAAACTCTGCAGGACAATTGCCCTCCAGGATCAATGTTCCCCAACCCTGCTTTAAGGGGTGGTGGAGGCGGTAGACATTTGGGGCCAGATTTACTAACAGCTTGCGCCAGCTCAAACCCTCTTTTGGTTTTAAAAAACTACTGTCAGGATTTACTAAAGACATGCAGTGAAATATTAGCGCTGAAAGGGCATTGACAGGGTTGTTTTTGCGGCTCACCTTATTAGTAGGCGTGTAGGCGTTTCCCTTAAAAATGCAAAATTTATGGGAGGAGAGTTTTTAATCATGCAATCATGCAAGGTTAATTATGAATCATGCAAGGTGATTTACTTAGGTTTGCGCTAGTCAATTTACTGGTATTTGTGCCATTATTTACCACCCCAAAAAAGCATGTCACGAGACGCTAATTTCTGCTGCTCTTGGTCATTATGGAAATGATCTGGCTGTGTCTGTGTTTGCACGTCATCAGTAGATCAGAACTTTCTACTCCCATCGGTGCTTTTTTGGAATTCCAAATTTGCGGAAATGTGGCCCCTGATGTGTTTAAAGACTCCATGTAATCACTTGATGTGTTTTCTTCCCTGTGTTGATGTACTGTAGTTTTCTCACAATTTAAAAGGTAAGGATTGGATATGTTGAAGGGTTTGTCCTATTGTTTAAATAGACAGAATACTTTAGTTTACATCATAGTCAATACTCAAACTGATGCTTCCCCATTTCCTCGCTCCTCCGTTCTCCAGCCTGTGACCCAGAAACTGATCAAACTCAGCCATCTTGAAGGACATCTCAATTCTCTAATTGCATCGTGAGGAGGCGAGGAGTGAGGAAGCTTCCTGAGGAGTTATGAGCGAGGATACACAGGTGACCAGGAGACGAGAGGAAAGGAAACGTGGATGCACAAATAAGAAATGAGAAGCACCCCAGGATTTGCTAATCGCTACTGCTAGTAGAGGGAAAATCATTCTAGAGAGCATTTGATTGGACAAATTAGCTTGTTAGTTCAACACGATGTCATATTTTTTTCTCATAAGAAAGATGTGTTCATTTTCTATTCATCAAAGTGCTGAAGTGCTTTCTGCATAGAATAACATGAAGCTCTCACAGGTGGTGTGGTTGACGAGAGGTCCCGGGGGACTGGCTCCAGCCTGGTTGTGTGCAAACACACTCATGATGTAGGAGTATCCGCAGCTGCAGTAAAACTGACACTGTGTCTCAGTAGAGTTGCACGTTCCCTCGATGCCATCATCACTCTTAATAAAGGTAGTGTAGTACTCTGCGTGAGGGACAGAGCTCCACTTCACAAAGCAGTTACCAGCCACCACCTCCTCCACCCAGATAGGCTGTGGGGGACAAGGGACTGAAAAAACAACAAGTTAGACAATGAGAGTCACTGCAAAGCGTTAGATTTTCAGTGAGAATAGCTTAAACTTCACTCAGCTGCTCACACAAAGTTAATCATTCATCAGAAGACTTGGAATATAGCACTTGAGACCTATGGACAGATCTGTATGCAAATTACACATATGCTGCATCCCAGTTTACATACTATCCATCCTAAATAGTATTCAAAATTCTCGAGCGTTTAGTAACAAAATGTATGAGACAGTTGTTGTCAGATTTCATTGGTGAGTTCAAATATGAAATTTAATCTAAAGCTTGGCAAACAGCTTTGGAGAATTTGATGTTCCCCATTCAAAGAGATAGGAGCTGCACTTGCATGCCCGAAAGGCATTTCAAAGATGGCTGCCAAGTGAAATGACTTGTCTTAAAGGGACTTTGCCTTTGTCAATACTGGCCGGAAATGACTGAGGTGCCCTTGAGCAAGGCACATAAACCCCAATCACTCCCTGGGCGCCACATCAAAATGGCTGCCCACTGCTCTGGGTGTGTGTGTCCACAGTTTGCAGTGTGTGTGTGTTCACTATTACTAATGTGTGTGCACTAACTGGAAGGGTTATATGCAGAGGACAAAGCAGAGGAGTATTGGTTACCATACTTGGCCTTCACATTATATTTAGGGGCTGTTTATACAACACCGTTTTCAAGTAAAAACGGAAAACTTAAAAAAAAGCGTTTTGGCCGTTCATTTACATAACAACACTGTTTTGGTGGCCTGAAAACGCAAATTTTTGAAAACGGGTTTCAAAGTGCACGTTTTTAAAAATGCTACTGTTGTCATTTCCATGTAAACTGCAAAAACGCGAATCTGTGAAAACGGTGATGGCTTGCACATGCATATTACAGGTTTAGTCTATCTATCCACCTGATTTGTCAACATGGAAGTAAGGTGTTTTTTTTTTGTAACTGAAACTGTAATAATAAGGAGGTTAGGCATGCATGTTTGGCTGTAAAAGAGTGCGTATGTGGGTACTCTTTCTTTACAAAGTGACATCGCCAACTACTTGTCTGGCATGTGTAATACAGCGTTTTTAGTCATTTTCCCAGATAGTTTTGATAATGTTGTCATCAGTACAAAGAAACATATTTCCGTTTTTAGTACATTGTTGTCGTGTAAACGTACCCTTAATCTGAAAGAGCATTGTGAACTTTTCATGCATCATTATGCAAATTGAAAAAACATGAGGAGAGTTCTCCACATGAAAGACCCACAACTGGCAGATCAACGTGCTGCTACATTTCTCTCTGAAATGGTAGGAACTTAAATTAAATTGAATGTGGAGGATTTTTACTGTGACAAGATGATTGACAGGACAGATTAAACGGTAACAGGATGCACGTAAACTAAGCGACAGAGCATCCGTTAAAGATGATGAAGTAGTATATCCCAAAGCTTGCCTACTTTTCTGTTACACACTCAAAAATATGTACATTTTCTTCACAAAAACAGTACACACTTTCAGGACATAGTATAAGTAGGTGAACTGGGATGCAGCAACAGTTTAGGATGGACTAACCTATTTGCATTTGAATTAAGTAACAACCTCTGCCAAGTTGCTGAATATTCAGTAGATGTCTTTGATATGTACCGTATTAAATGTGTTAATATGTGCTAATGGTTGTCACATCATAACTGTGACATGTTCTTGAATATGCTGTTTAGTTTAGTTTCAGTAAATGCTCTGGGTGGACTGATGAGGGAGCTTTGTGTTGTTAACATTACAGTATCTTAATAAAGGCTTGTCCAATCCTGCTCCTGGAGGGCCACTATCATGAAGAGTTTAGTTTTAGCCATAATTAAACACACCTGAACCATCTAATCAAGGTCTTCAGGATCACTGGAAAATTCAAGGCACTTGTTTTGGAGTTAAACTTTGCAGTAAAGCAGCCCTCCAGCAAAAGGATTGGAAAACCCTGACAATATAAGGACATCAAACTGAGCATGAATCGGTTTACTCACATGACATAATCTGAACTGGGAACGAGGGGACACTGTTTCCGGCCTTGTTGATAGCGCTCACAGTGACAGAGTTTGTCTGTCCGCAGCTCAAAGGAATCAGGATGCAGGAGTTACTAGATGAGGAGCAGTTCTGGCCAGTCAAGCTCAAGGCAACATACTGCTCTGCACCCTTGGCTGAGTCCCACGACACCACAATACCTGCGTCAGGGGTGCTTGTCACCACCAGAGCAACAGACTGAGGAGTGGGAGGACCTGAGGAGACACAGATTTTTATCAATGAACATTTTGAATCCTGCTCATGGAGGGCCTCTGTCCTGCACAGGTCAACCCTAATAAACACACCTGAATCAGCTAACCAAGGCCTCAGGCCTCTACCAGGTGTTTTAGAACAGGTTGGGGCCAAACTCTACAGGACGTCGACCCTCCATGAGCCCTAACATGCTGTACCTGGTGTGCATTCTTTGTTGGTTGCTCTGTTATTCAACCTTTTCTTTTCCTTAAGTGTGATTTAGAGGTATGACAAAAACTGAACATTTGTATTAAGTGCAAATGAAGTAATCTGTTTCCATTCCTATTCTCTTACGTGTGATCTGGCAGATTGTTAAATCATCTCCGGGAATGTTCTCAGGACTCCAGGCATTTCCCTTAATAGAGTAAGAGGTTCCTGCCTCCAGGTCTTGAAGGAGGAACTGAGTGTCTGTGGTGTTGAATCGACTTTGGTTGTATGAGCCCTTTTTGATGATGCTGAGGCTGTAGAGGACAGCGTGATTGACTGGCTCCCACTTCACCAGGATACTGCTGTTACTGGGAGAGCTGGTGTTGAACTGAGGAGCAGGAAGGACTGGGGTCCGACAGAATGAGGAAGAGAGAGAAACAATAATGGTGAGAGATCAGACGCACAGCTGCATTGTGACCAAAAGCATTGAATTTTTTCCAATCTAAGTGATCTAATTCTGAAGTATAGGTTCATTTTGTTCAAGTGAAATGGACACGAGAGACAACTGACAGGTGTCAGATGGTTTAAAGCAATCAGAGCAGTACCTTTTCATTCCTTTCCTGTCCTTCTTACCTGCCCATTCCTTTCCGACCTTACTACCCTCCTCTCCTTTCCTGTTTTATCATTTCCTTTCTTGTCCTGTCCTGCCCTTGTCCTGGCATGTCTTGTCCGTCTCTCTCCAATTCCCTTCCATTCCTTTTTGTTCCCTTCTCTTCTTTTCCATTCCCTTACATTCTCTGGCATGTCCTGTCTGTTCCTCTCCCATTCCTTTCTGTTCCCTTCTGGTCCCTTCTGTTCTCTTCCTTTACCTTCGATCCCTCTGTTCCTTTCCCTGTCCGGTCCTTTCCTTTTCTGTCCTTTCCTTTCCTGTCCTGCCCCTCCCCTGGAATATCCTGTCTATCCCTCTCCTTTTTTCTCTTCGAATCCCTTCCATTCCTTTCTGTTCCCTTCTGTTCATTTTCATTACCTCATGTTCTCTGATATGTCCTGTCTGTTCCTCTCCCGTTCCTTTCTGTTCCCCTCTGTTCCCTTCTGTTCTGTTCTGTTCTGTTCTCTTCCATTACATTCTTTCCTTTCCTTTCCTTTCCTTTCAGGTCCCTTCTGTTCTCTTCCATAAATGTCCCTTGTTTCCTTTCCTTTCCTTTCCTTTCTCTTCCATAAATGTCCCTTGTTTCCTTTCCTTTCCTTTCCTTTCCCTGGTGTACCCTGTCTGTCTCTCCCCTGTTCCTTTTGA